>CATIWK010193370.1:0-10321 GCA_949634005.1 Mallotus japonicus
ACCACATTTTGGAGGTCCCATCCGGACAGATTTGCTGCCTCAGTAAGAGCTTCTCTCCACTTATTAACCTTCTCCTGTTCAACGAATTGCTTGTGTTTATCAAAAGCATCAGCAAAGCAACCTGTCTGCTTTCGAACATTGAATGGATCAATATTATAGAATATGGGAAGAACGATCTGGCCTATAGTACTTCTGCAGTCGATGATCTTTACAAGTTCATCGAGACACCATGGAGAGAATGCATAGCCTTTAGAGAAGATAACGATAGAAATTTTTGATTCTTTAATTGCTTTAAGGAGTTCAGAGGAGATGCACTTTCCTTTAACAAGTTGTTTATCATCTCGAAATGTACGGACTTCTGCTTGGAGTAGAGCAGCGTAAAGATGATCAGTAAAGTTCTGGCGGGTATCTTCACCTCTAAAACTCAAGGAAACATCATGCCTCCAATGAGACATTGAAGTCCTTATGCGTACAGTAGCAGGAGGAGGAGGAAGAGGATACTTATAAGGGTCTTCAGTCTTCTGCTGAAAATGAGAGGAAAGTTGTGCAATAATGTTAGATGGAAGAATACATATCAAAAGCACGCGCAAGAACAGTCATAGTGTCGTTCCATTTCACAATTTGCTTGTAGGATCAACACTGCATTTCGTCCACACAAAAGTTCTCATGCCCTTCAACTTGTCTTTTTTTTTTTAAGTGACATATCAAGTAAACCCTTTTAACAAGTTCAGGTGTTTATATTTCATTAAAAAAATAAAAAAAAATAACCTAGTCCAAGATCTCCAAGATGCACGGAATTCATATTAATATATGAATTATTTAATTAATTTAAAATAAAATAAAATAATTTAAATATGTTAATTAAATAATTTTTAATAAATTGACATAATTACAAAAATTAAGAAATAGAAAATTTTTGGCTTTCTATAAATTAAAATATACTTTATTTAGTCATTTTAAATAATTAATTAAAATATATTAACTATGGAGTTTTAATTAAATAAGAATAAAATAAAAATGTGAAAAAATATTGCCGTTTTCAGTGATTTATTATTTTTTTGTATTTTTTTTTAAAAGGTTGAGGCCACTAATCAATAGGTGCACCTAATTATCCCAACTAGGTTGGCACAATTTTAGCACCCTCGTCATCTTAGAGGACTCAAAATATTATTAAATAAAAAAGAAAATACATCCAAAAGATTCAGGAATACAAGAAACTAACAAAATCGAAAATGCTCAACAGAGCAAAAATCTTCATAAAGAAGACTATAACAAAAATCTGGAGAAGATGACCACCAATGTAAAGTCAAATGCTAAGCTCCGAATTTAGCTAATTTATCAGTAACTCCATTACCTTCCCGAAAAATGTGAGAAATCACCAAAGTTATACTCTTCAAATCATCTAAGCAAGAATCCCAGAGATGTCTCACCTCCCAAGAAACCTCCACAGAACGAGAAGAAAACAAGTGAACTACCCAAGAAGAGTCACACTCAAGCCACAAATAATGCCAACTAAACTCCTTAGCTTTCGAAACTGCAAACATAGCAGCCTTCAGCTCGGCTAAGAAAGCATAGCCATTCCCAGTGTTAAAAGCAAAAGTTCCTTTGACAAAACCTCTAGAGTTTCTAAAAATGCCTCCCGCCCCTGAACAACCCGAAGCACCGAAAGCTGAACCATCAGTGTTAACTTTAACCCAACTCGGAATGGGAGGAGACCATTTGACACTTAAAATTCTAGGAGCTTTAGAGGGTGTAGGAGTTATATGAAGAAGTGAAAGAGTATGTAACTCACTTAAAGAATTCTTCATGGAACCATGATTCAAAAAAGCACTCTCTTTTATCATCCTCCAAAGAGACCGAAGAGATAAGAAAATATCTGTCTTTGTATTGTCAAAAATAATGGAATTTCTAGAATGCCAAATCAACCAAATGGAACAAATGATTGCCGAATTCCAAAGACCGTAAAGTTGAGAGCTAAAACTGCATGAAATAGCATCCTTGATAAAAGAAACTGGAGTCCCCGAAGAAGAAAGAGGCCTTTGGAAGATATCTCCAACCGCTCTCCAAATTGCCTTAGCAAACTGGCAATGAATAAATAAATGATGAATGGTTTCTGATGCAACATTGCAAAAACAACATCTAGAAGCCATCTGAAAACCCTTCTTGATTAAATTATCCTCTGTAGGGAGATAACCCAGAAAAGCATGCTAAGCTAGAATCAAACGAGAAGGTGGCAAAAACTCCTTCCAAAAAAAATGATACCAAGCAACCATGGGATGAGAATGCAAGGAAAGCATATTTTTAACAGAATACTTACCATCCATAGAAGGAAGCCAAATACAAACATCAGAATCATCTTTAAGAGGCTTAATTTGCATGATATCATTATGAACATCCAAAGGAAGATCATGAGGAAGAGACCAAACACCATCAATAAGATAATTAGAAACAGGGGCATCCAATTTAACTTGGCGATTTAGAGGGATTCTAAGCCTATTAACCAAAGAAGGCTGAACCCATTCATCCGTCCAAAAATGCAAAGAAGTTATAGAACCAATCAACCACTTAATGGAAGCATGCATCTATAAAAAAGAAGACTTAATGGAACTCCAAATAGAAGAGGAAATTGGCATAGTCTTTACCGACCCCGAAGCAGAAAGAAATTTACTTTTCAAAAGAGACAAAGGAAAAGACTACTTAGTGATCAAATGCCAACATAATTTCCCAAGAAGGTCCAAATTCAATTCCTCTAAATCTTTAATACCCAAGCCACCATGCTTTTTATTAAGACAACAAGTAGACCAAGGAACCATCACCAATTTCCTATTGTCAATAGCACCAGACCAAAGAAAATTCCTTATACATTTCCTCATATAAAGCAACAAACTTTTTGGCCATTTATAAACTGAAAAAGAGTGCAAAAAGGAACTCATAATAACTGAATTAATAAGCATTAACCTCCCTGCCATGGATAAAGAGGTCCCCTTCCATTTAGCAAATTTCTGAATGATCCTGTCAGCTATAGGCTGCAACCATTTTCTTCTCACTGCTCTTGAGAAAAGAGGGACTCCAAGATAAGAAAAAGGTAAAGAGCCTCTATTGACCCCAATAATCTCCTTCAGCATTTAAGCCCTGCGAAAAGTGATAGCCTTGCTAAAAAAAATATTAGATTTACTCCAATTAACTTTTTGCCCAGAAAGACTACCATAAATCTTAAAAATATGATCCAACAATCTAATATTTTTAAGAGATGCCTTGCAAAAAATGAGCACATCATCTGTATAAAGTAAATGAGAAGGAAAATAAGACCCTCTAGAATAATGCATGGTATCAAAGATATTATCATTGGCCGCCTTTAATAACCATCTACTAAGGAAATCCTCAGCTAAACAAAAAAGCAATGGCGATAAAGGATCCCCCTGATGGACTCCTCTAGAGCAATCAAAGTATCCTTTAGGAGCACCATTAAACATAATAGATATCCTAGCCGAAGAAAAAATCTCAAGCACCCAGTCTCTAAACTGAAAAGAGAACCCGAAGGCTTTTAGAACATCAAGAATACAATTCTAGTCTATAGTATCAAAAGCTTTCTGAATGTCTATTTTGAGAGCTATATTCCCACCAAAGCAACGTTTGTCAAGCAAATTCACACCCTCTGAAGCCACAACAATATAATGAGAAATGCTACGATTCTTAATAAACCCAAACTGATTATCAGTGATAATGTTGGCAGCAATAATAGAGAGACGGTCAGCAATTATCTTAGTAATAATTTTATAACAAAAATTACTAAGAATAATAGGGCAAAATTGCTCAATTCGAATAGCCTCTTTCACCTTAGGCACAAGGGTCAATAAACTGGAATTAAAGCCTGGAGTAATTTTCCCTGAAACAAAAAAACTAGTAACAGCCTTGCACAAATCAACTCCTACAATATCCGAAAAAGATCTAAAAAACAAACCAGTGAAACCATCTGGGCCTGGAGCACTGTGAGGGTCCATCAGGAAAACACAATTCCTAATTTCCTCAGAAGAAGGACAACGAATGAGAGCAGCATTAGCATCATCCGAAACCAAAAAAGGAATAATCTCTTTGATAAAAGGCAAATTTAAGGACATACCTGGATTAGGTCCAAAGAGATGTCTATAAAAATCCACTACATGATTTTCCAGAACCGATAAGTCCTCTGAAATTATCCCATCAATTTGAAGTGCATGTATACCCTATAAAGACTGTCTTCTAGCAATTAAATTATGGAAAAAAGTAGTATTTCTATCACCCGCCTCAAGCCACCGGATTCTACTCCTTTCTCTGAGGAAAATTTCTTGCTGAATAAGATGAGTATCTAAAGTAGTATGAGCCTCCAACTCTTTTCGATGAAGATCATTATTAAGCCCTTGCACCATAATATCATTCTGAATTTCTGAAAGAGAATTTTGAGCTAAGGAAATATTCTGATGTAAATTACCAAACACATTCTTATTCCAATGTCTCAAAACTAGATGTAAGCATTTCAGCTTAATGGACAAAACTTGCATTGGAAGAAAACCATCCACATGAAAAGACCAATTCATAGCAATCAAATCACGAAGGCTACCATTAGTTAACCACATAGCTTGAAACCTGAAACGTGGAATTCGAGCCATACCATTACTATAATTCATCAACAAAGGACAATGATCACAATGATGCCTCGGGAGGGCCAAGCAATTAACAGAATTCCACAAATTGAAAAAACCCAGAGAACCCAAAGAACGATCAAGCCAACTTTCAACTCTATCAGAACCCAGACGACCATTACACCAAATGAACTTAGCACCCCTCAAAGGAATGCTCAATAACTGACTAGAATCAATGAAATCTCTGAAATCATTATAGGGACCACTAGCAGGAGGCCTACCAGTCTTTTCATGTGCACCAAGAACAACATTAAAGTCTCCAAGAACTAACCAACAATCAGGAGCAGAAGGAGTTGAATGAACTAAATCATTCCAAAGCTTAACCCTTTTATTCCTCCACACACTAGCATAAACAAAACTAATGCGCTGAATATGATTATTAAAATAGAAATCCATACTAACATGCTGATTATGAACACAGAACCAAGAAGGAGTCAAAGTAGCAGAATTGCCCAATACCCAAATGGGTGGAACAACACTATTATTAGAAGCAATCAAATGCAAACTTAAAGCATTCCAAAAACGAGAAGGAATAGCATTAAAATGAATCATAGGTTCCACTATACATACCAGATCCGGACGATGCTGAGAATAATATTGATAAAAAACTCTCTGAGTATTAGAGTTACCAATACCTCGACAATTCTAAAAAAAAAATCTTTATAAATTTAGTCTTGAAGGTTTCCTGGTTGGCCTCTTGGTGAGGGTAACCTGATTTTTGTTCAGAGATTTTTTAGGAGATCTCTTCTTCTGATAAGAGACTATGGTCCAAGGCCTTCATTGTTGTCTTCTTCATCCATTTAGTCTGCCCAAGAAAGCATTGGAGCTGATTCCACTAATTTTTCATCACCGCAAATCATCCCTCGGTTAGGAACATCAACAGCCACCTCCATATTTAGATTCTGCTGCAAATCAATATCATCAACTTCAGCAATATTAGGAATAGCCTGATCCACGTTTTCAACGTTTTCTACATCTGCAGAATGCAATAAATCACTGGCAGGCACATCTGAAGTCTGATTTTGCTACATATCAACGTCAACAATATTTGTCTCTAAGCAAGGAATGTCCTGACCAGCGTAATCAACCTCTACTGTAGAATGAGGTTTCATTACACCACTGGGCACTGTAGCGCCATGCAAAGCTACTAGTGCGTGACTATCTGAAGCATCAGTCTTACCCGATTCGTCATTGATCGGCTGTACCATAATCTCGTTATTTTGTTCTCCAGCAGAATGCAAAGGAGCAACTCCAATAGAGTTCTGATTAACCACAGGCTCCAATATGGTTTCCTTTGCTTTCCATTGCTTTTTAGACTCATCAAGTTTGCTCCTTCTACTATCCTCTGGCTTAGATTTTGTATTATGCAAACGACATTCGGAAGGGAGATGTCCGATGTTTGAGCAGGCCGTGCAAAAACTAGGAAGATTTTCGCATACAACATCGATAAAAAAACTTTTACCAATGTGTTCGATCATTAGAGAATCTGGGAGTTTACGTGAAAGGTCCACTTCAACCAATATTCTTGCATAATGCCCGAAATCCCCATGAAGAGTGTTGTGATCAATCTGTAATGGAGTCCCAAGTCCCCTTGCTATATCAGCGAGAATGACCTAATGCCAATACTCCCATGGCAATTTATATAACCTGACCCAAAGTTGCATGGTGGTTGATTTCTGATCGAACGGATCGAAATCCGACAACCAATGCTGTAGCCGCATGATACCAGGCTTCAAAGACACCGGACCCCTTGACCAAACTCGAATTTTCTCATTCTCTAAGTGCAAGATGATCTGGTAGAAACCCCTGCCAAGAGATATCAGTTTCCAGGCCGAAGTTAAACCCAAACTGCTATCAATTTCGTTTTCAATTCTGCCATTTTCCAAGGCGAATCTCCCTTAAGCAAGACAATTCTCCTAATTAGGGCATGTTGGCACATAGTAATACATTGATCATATAATTCTTGATTGATCTTGATGGAAATAAATCCACCTTTACTTACTGCTTCAGAAGGAGCAGACGCAGCAATTTTAGAATGAGAAACCACTGATGCAAAACTCTTTGGAAGAATCATTGGTGCAGAATCAATCATTCGAGGGAGATCAGAATTCTTTGAAGGAACAGTGAACATCTCTTTGTGACTGCCAATTTCCATGGTTACTGAAGGAGAAGCCGGCCAGAAAACCAGCCAGCAAGAAGGCAAACGGAGATGCCAGCCGTTGTGCGGCGTGGGACTTTTTTTTTCGTTTTCTTCTCCCTTTTTTTTTATTTAATAAATAGATCTTATAAAAAGTTTAAAATTTTCTCAGCAAATATTTCTTCATTCATAATATTTTAACTCAAAATTTTATTTAAAAAAATTAAAATTTTTCATCCTTTGTTTTAACAGATATTAGTCAGTTGATTTATTTTTTAATAAGAAAGAACTTGTTGTTACATTAAAAAATTACTCAAGATAAAAGCTAGTTTTTATAATGAAAAGTATTTTCAAAATTAATCTCTAGCAAAATATTGATGAAAAAAAGGAAAAATAATTAGAACATCCTATCAGTTCAAGAAGTGAGGGTTGATTTGCCTGGTCTTTGGCAAGTTGCTTACAATTTAATTCCCAATTTAATTGGGAGTTATACTGTAAGGGACCATAAACAATTCTTTTGATTCTTCTATGATTAATTTTTAAACCTAAATGGGTCACTGGTGGTACCACCGCCTTCTCCATTTTTGGTTTTATGGTATGGACTAAGGAATTAAGTGAATCGACTCCAATTCAATCCTATTCCTTTGAATTTCTATGTTGACTTTGATTCTTTTTGTTGTTATTTTTTTAAGTTCTTAATTTTTCTTCATATCATATGAAAATTGACACAAGAAGTCTTTGAAGACCAATTTTTTTGCTTACAAATTAATTCCCAATTTAATTGGGAGTTATACTGTAAGGGACCACAAACACTTCTTTTCATTCTACAATGATTTGTGTTGAATAACTCTTTAATTTATTTTTTATTGTTATGATTAAAAATAAATTATTGTTATTTTTTTTTCCTCAAAAAAAAATTATTTTTGCAAATTAAACCTAAATAGGTCACCACCGCCTTCTCATTTTTTTTTTTTTTACAAAGTCTCAACAAAGTGGGAATTAGTTGTTCGATGTTAGATTAGAGGGGAAGGGGGAAGGGGGAAGGTGGAAGGTGGAGTGGGGGTTCAAACCCCCCCACCTCCAGGCATTCAATGCCCTCACCACCACAGCCAAGCGTATGGACTAAGGAATTAGTGAATTGACTCCAATTCAATCCTATTCCTTTGAATTCTTATGTTGACTTTGATTCTTTTTGTTGTTATTTTTTTAAGTTCTTAATTTTTCTTTATATCATATGAAAATTGACACAAGAAGTCTTTGAAGACCAATTCAAGGCCTCAATTCTAATATTGTATATTCACAAAATTAGAAAAGGAGTGAAGCAACTTTTTTTTATGGGAAGATTCACAGTATTAAAGATAATTGGAAATATTCTTAGTTGTATCTGTTGGGGTGAGCATGGGTTGGGAAAATTCGGGGATTTAAAATTTCCGGAATCGTACCATATTTTGGAAATTTTAAAAATAAAATCTCCAACATTGTTCGATACTGATACCATCCCATTTTTCGATAAGGTTCGGTACGAAGATTCGGTTCTATAGAAACGGATCAGTATGATATGGTCCAAAACGAGAATTCTGGAATTTATATAATAGACAAATTTATATTATTAATTAAAATTATATTTATTATCCACAAATAAATTAAAATTATATTTGTTATCCACGAATCAAAATGACATAGCTTTGGATAAAAATATATCATTTTATGATTATATGAATGTTGTATAATAATAATAATAATAATTACCTCATTACTTTTAAATAATATCAATAAGATTAAATTACTTAATAACAATAATAATTAATAAATTATTAAATATAATAATAGCAGTATATTTTAATTAATAAAAATAACATATATTCTCTTTTTTTTTTTTAAGATCACTACTTACTTTAATCAAAACAAAGTAGTTTTAGGCAAAACTATGTCGTTTTGGTTATCTATAATATATGTCTACATATTATTATGTAGCAAAATAATAATTATAATAATATTATTTACCTCATTAATTTTAAATAATATCAATAAGATTATATTACTTAATAACAATAATAATTATTAAGTTATTAAATGTAATAATATTATTTAGCCCATTAATTTTAAATAATATCAATAAGATTATATTACTTACTAAAAAAAATAATTAATAAGTTATCAAATATGGTAATAACAACATGTTTTAATCAAAAATTATAAAATTTAAAATTATACAACGTTAATTTTCTTATTCAAATATTTTTAGTTTAGATTGAAATATAATGGGTATTCCGCATTTTTACTTGTTGTTGATAATAATAATAATTTTCTTATTTATCATAGTTTAAGTGTAAAATGTATTGTAATGGACATTCCACATTTTTATTTGTTAATTGAATTATTTGAAACTAATGCAATGTTAATTGTTTATTTTTATATCTTAAGTTCAAATTGTAATGTAATAAACCTTTCATATTTTGACTTGTTAATTGAATAATAGTAGTATTAGTAGTAACAATGATAATAATATTAATAATAGTAAAATTAATGAAAAAATTTTATTAACAATTTATTTATTATATTTTAATCACAAAACATATTAATTTTTATCATATATTATTATACATATGTATATTACTTGGCAATATAATTATACGTATATAATTAAGTTAATACTATTTATGAATATCTATATATTACTTATTAAATTAATATTCGGTACTATATTCGGTTTTCAGTTCGGTATAGTTCTCGGTTCAGTTTTTTTATAAATATCCAGTACCGTACCAAATTAGTCATAAAATTCGGTTCGGTACAGCTTTAATGTCTTTCTGTTCGGTTCGGTTCGGTATTTTCTACGTCCCGTGCTCAGTCCTAATCTGTGTATGCAATTGAATAAATTGTAATTTATTCTTTTATTACACACCACTGATTCAAACTTATCATCTCATTGTTTCAGTAATTAAATCTAGAATAATACACAAGTTTATAAATTTAATTTAGTTGTTTGAGGGATAAAGTAGTAAAAACTAATAAATTTTACCTTTCTGTCAATATAGAAAGGGTAATGTCTATCAAAGTAACTATACTGGGGCTATATTTGAGTCAACTTTTTCTTCAAGGCTTGCCCATCAAAATAATCTTAAAGAAGAAAAAGATCAAACCCATGAAACACTAATCTTTTAAATCAACTAGGAAAAGCACCCAAACTTTTTGGTCAGGATGGTTCACACATTTTCTTCCCTAGCAGGTTCAATCTCCATGGTCCCCCTTCCCTCTAAAACTCAAGAAAACATCATGGCTTCAACGAGACCTTCAAGTGCTTATGTATACAGTAGCAGCAGCAACAGGAGGAGGAAGAAGAGGAATACTGATAAGGGTCTTGAGTCTTCTGCTGAAAATGAGAGGAAAGTCGTCCAATAATGTTGATTGGAAGAATACGTATCGAAAGCACGCGCAAGAACAGTCATAGTGTCGTATCATTTCACAATTTGCTTGTAGGATCTACGCTGCATTTCGTCCACAC
>CATIWK010193379.1:0-11623 GCA_949634005.1 Mallotus japonicus
AGCTTGTTCTATGCGTGAAGCTTAGGCTTCATTCCATTTTAGGACATGATATGATAAGATAAGATACGAGCCGAATTCGGGTTGACCCGTTCTTTGGAAACAGCAAATACTCTGCAACCAAAGCCCTCTTCTTGTTCGATCTTCTTTCAATAATCATCATCAGGTAATAAATGATTATACCCTATTACGCAACTTAACTAATCATCAGCATATGTCTTCTAACTGCCTAATCACATTAATTTACTGATCATGCCAATCAAGATCCTTCATCGTATTAACAAACAAGCAAATAAGAAAAAGAACATGTTATGATCCAGCTGAAAGTTTACGTTTTTCTTGATTGTAGCAGACTGAACAAGAATTATTGGTAATAAATTTTAAAAGGGTTAATGATTCTTTAATTTAATTTATGGGTTTTTTATTTAAAAAAAAAATTCTTTTGGATTCATGTTCATGGGTATTTGTTTTTTTGTACTTATCATGATATCCATCAAATCCTTATATCTGCTCCATTTGTCATGTCTATCTTCCATTTGGGCAATGTACACATAACGTACAGGTTCTTTCCTTGTTGTTCTTGGCTTCTTATATTGCAGCTTTTTGCTAGCTAGAGATAAAGAGAAGAAGAAGCAGAGGATGTCAAGCACAAACATGGAGCAGGTAAAGGAGCAAGAACTGGGTACTGATGATCATGCTCTTAAAGACCAAGTTCTTGATCATGGTGATCATCCGATGGAAGAGGTTAAAGATTCTGATGAAAATGGTGAAAGCTCCATGCCTTCTCTTCAGCAGGAGGTACATATGAGTACATCTGTTTGCTATTAGTTTCACAGTTCTGATTATTACTGGTTTGTTGCTTGTCATTTAGTTGCTTTTTTTTTGTTCTTCCCTGCTGTCTTTTCAGGAGGAAGTGATGAGGAAGAAGTATGGAGGAATATTGCCAAAGAAGAAGCCATTGATATCCAAGGTAAGCTATATATCGCTGAAGAAGATTTGATCTGTTGGATCATACTCTGATTAGCATGTATCACTCTTTGCAGGATCATGAGCGTGCCTTCTTTGATTCTGCAGATTGGGCACTAGGAAAGGTTGTTCATTTTGTTCTTCCTTTTTTTTTTCTCCATTTTAGAATGTTTTAAGTACATGTAGTGATGTTAGTAAAATGACTATTTCTTCAATTTGCTCTAACACAGCAAGGAGCGCAAAAGCCTAAAGGACCACTTGAAGCTCTCCGCCCAAAATTACAGGTACCTACTGTATTGTATTGCTTTCTGAATCTCTAATGATATATTAGCCTGGTTATTATAACGTAAAAAATTTTGAAACATTTCGCTAGTATAATGGTTTAATAACAACTATGCAGCCAACCCCACATAACCAAATGCGTTCAAGGCGCTCAGCTTATGCTCCTGCTGATGATTGTGATGGTACGTACAGTTTGATAATCTCATTTTCAAGAGCACTTTTCTCTTCACTAGCTCAGTCTGTTGCACTCCATTTTTATTAGCAGTTGATGGTGGCAATAACCATGCATCTTCAGAGGATGAAAGCACCACACCGGACACGGGAAGTGATATAAATAATGCTCCTGAGGATCAGAGTCGCCATGTGTAGTCAACTATTTGAAAGGTTCATATTGAACCAATTAAGATTGTGAACTCTGTTTCATTTGTTCTTGAGCATAAGATTAGAGGATTGATGATAAAATGATGCTCATTGTAATACGTAACGACATTGATGGGTTTTTTCTACCAGTACAAAGAGGAAAAGGATGGTGATGGTCCAATCATCCTAAATTAGTAAACTAAATTCGTATCAAGCATAGTTCTTTTCTTCCAAATTACATTACGTGATCAAGTTTGCTTCTCCACGGAAACTTATGTTGGTCATTTTTTTTAAGTAGAGCAAAACAATTTTAAATAAAACAGACCCAGCTCGAGTCCAGTGCTGAACAATGGCTGCTCTCCTCCCTCTCTCCAGGTAGGTACCGTTCCTCGGTCTTCTTGCTGGAGCACTCTTTTGCAGTCTGTTCTATGCTCATATTGCCAACGCAGTAATTGGCATAGCTTATGAGAGAGAAGCAGCCACGAGAATTCAATTGTCCACTTAAACTTTTATTATAAGCATCTCATGAAAAAATACAAACATTGTGTGAGACACTTCAGTCCGCATCCGGGTTGAGCCGTTAGAACAATGAAATCATTAGCGTTTTTCTTTTATGAATTGAATGAATATAGATAGTTTGAGAAACCGTTGGATTCATATCCAACATCGACCTTAAAGCATTCAGACACTTAGGAGAACTTTTTCTTTTCTCCAAGTATGAGAGGACTAGAAAAGATGCACTTCAATGTTAGCGTCCCCAGCAAAAATACTTTTGCTGTTGGAGTGCGATCTCTGTGCTCCACCAGTCATAAATGCTAGGAGCCACTGCTCAAGTAGCAAGGGCCATACTCCTAGGATCAGTCAATCTTTGAGGCAGCGTCCTTCCACTCTTATAATTATTTATGTTTCTCTTATACATATGAAATGAGTCTCAGTTTTTTGAGAACATCAAATAATTTTGTGATTCCTGTCATATGCTTAATCAATTTTGCTGATTTTTATTACCGATATCATCATAAAAAGCTAATTTTATCTTTATGACCTAGTTTCTCACTTCAAAAATACTGTTGAGAAAAGAACCATTTATAAGAGCCAAAGATTAAAAGTCGTCGGCCCCAGTTCCCCTTTAATTTCTTTTGGAAAGCTAAGACTGCAAACAACTCTATGTAGCAACTCAAATGAACTTTTAGTTGAGCAAATGGTAAAATTCTTGCCTACTCCAAGTGTATGTCCTGAAGATACACCATGAATCATACCCTTTTAAATTCGCATTAATAAACACATTATGCTGGCCAACGAAGCCGTTGCATTAAGCTTTAGAATAGAAATTGAGTGAAATAACCATATTTCATAAAGGCAAGTGAATAAAGATAGAAACAACTGCCAAGCATATATGCATATATTATGTTCAACAGCTCTCCTATTTTGTTCTCTCTACAAGGTCATGAGCACAATTGATGGCAAAATCATGCAATAAGTATTCCGTAGAGCAGCAGTTACGCTGTTCCATGAGCCCCTGTCCTTTTCTTTCCTTTCCATGCTCATTAAGATTACCAGACCAAGGTGCCATAGAGCATTAGGGATATCCTGCCTCAGCATCCTACAAGTTCCAGAAGCACAAGGGAAAATCATAAACGTTTTCTTTCACTTTTCCACTTCAAAATTGTTGTACCCAACAATTGTTAAATTTACTATTTGATTACATTTCTATATGATCAGGTCCATCTAAATCACCATAAAAGTGTAACTAGGTTGCATTTAGGAACATACAACTCAGTAATCACTAGTTGCAGAAAAATTACCTTCCAGTGAAGCCAAGGAAATCATGACTCACCAAACCTGCCATAGCAGAATAAAACTTAAAAACAATCTGGACAGAGCTTAAGGTAGAAATAGGAAGGTGCAATGTAGAGAACAAACCTACCCTTAAGCTGATTAAATCTTCACCACGCTGATAATCCGAAAAATCAATTCAAAGAGGAATATGCACAACTACCTCTCAGGCAAACCATAGCCCCCATTGTGATTTTCCCAGAGCTTTAAACCCAAACCTGAACATGCACCATTACCAAGATACATTCAAAGCAATTTGCAGAGGCAGAACAATCTCCTATTATTGTTAATGAGAATTGATATTCACGAATTATATCAAATTGTAAAAGAATAGATGAAAAATCGGTTCATTCCCTTAAAAATGTGAAGAGGACAAGAAGCCAAGAATCACATAAAAGAAAATAATGGTAAAAATGACAATGGGAAGGTGAAAAAACAAAATGCCTGCACAACTAAAAAGACAACGCAGTGCAATTTAAATTACAACAGCCTAACATTTTCATAGCTCTAGAACCATACAATCTCAATCCACACAGAGATTGAAAACCTTAAAAGAATATGCTATCAGACTCAGTCATATCTGCCAATCGCATAACTTCTACAGAAAAATACATGGAATTACTGTTACATATAAGCGTGCTGATGGCATATGACCATTTAGAGCACATGATATAGAGCTTGATAAGTATTGGTGACAAGGTCCACAAATGATTGATTGGTGAATTGCATCATCAGAGCATGTAGGTCACCAAAATAAAGCATCGAGGGTGAGCCTAGGTGAGGCACAATTTTCTCAAACCTTGTTCATCTGATCTTTTCTGACCTAAACTGAAGGCTTCATCAAAAGGGCAGAGGGCAGGCTTCAAAGTTTGTAGGTCACTGCTGTTTAGATTGTAGAGAGAAGGCAAAAAGGTATATTAGAATTCTAAGACTGGAATGGCTGGTTTAGCATCATCATGTTGTTGTCTCCTATGAATCAATAGAATATTAAAGCAACATGCCATGCGAATAAGAAAGACCAATGCATGAATTCTATAAAATTATCTACCTGTTGTCAGTAGAATGTGGGATTAATACCCATGATGTTTTCTTTGGGCTGAATTCTGGCCAGATAACCTGGTAAAGATGCTAAAAATCAGGCCTGGAACAAATTACCAATTTCGAGAAAAAAGAAAGATTACCAAATACAAGAAACTTTACGGAGCCAAAAAAGAACAGAAAACAAAAATAATAGACTGCCTGGCATTTCCGATGGCAAAAACTAGTTTTAAATTTTGGACCAGCCAAAAAGAAGTCTTACCCTGAACCACCAGAGCGACCAGAAGAGAAGCCACTGTATGCTCCATACCCACTTTCACCACCACTCTGCATCAGGATAATATAAATCATTTTAATAAAAAGTAGCAAAGTACACATCATTATTAATCAATTAATTCATGAATGCACCACATAAACTGCGTAAATGCATGAAGATGGGGCGTAACAAAAAGAGACAAGCAAAAGTACAGGGAAAGGAGAATAAAAAAAAAAGCATACCAGTGAACTAGAATTATTTCCATAATTGTCACTTGAGGGCAGGTCACGGGAACTGTAACCACTAGACGAAGAGTATCCACGTCCACGTGATTGACTCTCTCGATTCCCATATTTTGGACTATCTAACATGTCCACTGAAACAGGAATATATGGAAGAGCTGGTGGAAATGCAGTTAGTGCTCCATCCCTTCCAAATAAATTGGCCTTCAACCTCAAGATAACATGTAAGAGGGCATTGCTAGCAACATCATGACTGCCGGTGATCTGATCAGCATTAAAAGATTTTCTTCAAAATATTGCAAATGTATAGGACCTAAATCCTAAATATAACTGCCCACTACATAGTCATTTTGTATTTACCTGCACCAACTCATCGTCCTCAGAAGCGACTTTAGGAAGATTATCCTCTGAGAGAATACGGATGCTTGCCCTTGTTAGATTCCTCATCTCAGAAATAATAGCCCCTCCTTTTCCCATAAGGCATCCAATTTGTGATCTTGGCACAAGCAGACGGGTGGTAATTACAGAATCACCTGAATCTCTTTCAGTTTTTTCACTGCATCGTGGTTGCAAGCGCAGAGCTGCAGTCAGCGTCGCGGATTGGTCTTCAAAAAACTGCAACAGCAGATGTTTAGAACAACAATAATGTGGTCGGTAGTACATCTATATAGCTTCATAATGTAATCCATAACAAGAGTAATCAATAAATGAGAATGCTTATCACCTCCTTGGCTGATATAAATATAATGCAATCATCTCCTTCAGCACCTGAACTATCAACTTTAATGTTAGCCCTCGATTCCTGACGTATTTGCTTAATGATGCCACCACCCTTTCCAATCACACTTCCAATATTTCCAATAGGACACACTAAACGAAGAGAGAACTCCTTAGAAGAACCTTCATCTCTCTGATCAGAGTAATAAGATGATGACCATCCACCTTTGTAATTTCCATAAAGACCCATTAAAGAGGCACCAGCATTTGGAGCCACAAATATGCCACCAGATTGATACATGTTGGTTGAAGAAGACAAAAGTAAGTGCTGAGATCGAGATGGATTCTCATGAAGGCGAGTAGCCACTTGATACAGAGCCTTTCTGACAACAGTTGGTTCTCCAATAATCTGAAAACCATAAAAATTAAAATATATCCTTTCAGCAATACAGGAAATGAACTACAATTTGGAGGCCTCTACAATAATGCCCAACAAATCGGCAATACAAGGTTCAATGAGTACATAAATACATCAGCATCTAACAGATACAGCTGTAACATAAATTCTTTGGTGCATTTTTAATCTACAGCAAGACAACTGAATGGATTTTGACCCAGAATTTGCGTTTTGTGAAGACAATTAATCATCTTAAAAGTAATAACGTACAGTTTTCTATGTAGATAGACCATAGCACAACAACAAAACTATAGTCAGATAAAATGAAGCTGTTTCCCCTATAAAGACTTTTTTGGAATAAATCACATGTAAGGCATACACAAAAATGTACTTTCCAAACATGACAATTCACAGACTTCAAATTGAATTGAACTCTTGATTTAAACTTTCCAAACATAGCAACAGCATAATTGCCAAATATGAACTTAAAAACTCGAGAGAAAAAAAAAAATAATAATAATAATTAGAACCTCACCAAAAGAAGCTCATCAGTAGACAAAGCCAAAGGAGGCAAATGTTCATCTTTCAAAATACGAATCTGAGCACCAGTCTCACTCCTTATATTCTGGATAACCTGCCCACCTTTCCCAATAACACACCCAATCTGATCAGCCGGCACTAGCATCCTCACCGTAACAACCTGTTCTTGACTCTCACCGAATCCCTTCTCCTCCTCCTCCACCTCCTCATCGTCACCGATGTCATCATCCTCGTCGTTAACACTCGCATTCGCATTCAAATCCTCAGCAACAATCCTATCATGCACCATGAAAAGCGCATCCTGAGCAGGACAAACAAACTCGCCACTATCTCCGAACAAATTGCTCTCTTCACTGTTACTGTAAATAGTAACAATGCGTTCATCAAACCCTGGCATGGCTTCGCTAATTCTTATATTTGATTTAGAATCCGATCTCAACTGCTTCGCTATTTCTCCTCCTCTTCCGATTATACTTCCGATCTTCCTCAACGGACACAAGTACCGATAGACCGTGTCTTCATTAGTAATTGTATGCGGCGGCTGGTGCTGGTGATGCTGCGGGTGGTGGTCTGTATCTTCACCGTCGACGCTAGGGTTACGTCGCTTGCCTCCGCCGTAGTCCGATTGCGAATTTGATCTTTTTCCGTAGTCGTTTCTTTGACCAGCCATGGTCGGTGGGAGATTACGGATCTGAAAATTTTTTGCTAAAGAGATAATATCAGAGATAGAGAAGCACAGAAGAGGTGAGTCGTTTTGTTTGCGTGTTGCTTTTGTGCGTGCGGTGCGTGCGTGATTTGACTTTTCGCCGTTAAGTTACGGTGTGAGTACGTGCTTGACTGTGTATGATGATAGGCGGGCAGGTGGCGGGAATTGGATTCTGAGGTTGTGTCCTTTTGTCGCCGGGACTTTTGCCCGTTACATTTTTGTTCTCGGATTATCCTGGCTTTAGAAAATTACCAACTCGGTCCTTGAAATATTCACTTTGTTTCAAAATACGGTTCATTTTAGAATTTATCTATTTATTTTACTTTTTTTTTTTGAGAAAAATCTATTTATTTTACTTGGTCTTTATATAAGTGTAGAAAATTGAAGTCATGCCGATTTTTTTTTTTTTTTGAGGATGAAGTCATGCCGATTTAGTTCCGTAATAAAATAGTAAATTATCCATCTTAAACCGACAAGATATTTGTTGTAGTTTATTTGCCTTTTTAGGAAATTAAAAAAGACATTGATTATTTTTAATCAAATTTACACTTATTTTTACTTAATTAATATATATTAATTTATATAGTGAACTAACACAATGGTTTTTTAAGTATTTCAATCAAAATATAATTTATTGGCTTAGAATGTGTATGGTATAAGTGAATTTCATAAAATTTTGTGAAATTCATGTGCAATTCCAAATGATATGTGTTTGGTTTAAAATGAATATGTTGTAAAATTTATTTGTAATTTAAAATTTTTAAATTTATGCAATTGATTATAACTATATTAAATTACAACAAAATTGTTGAAAATTTCAACTGAATTTCATAACTTGCAAGTCTATATTTATAAATGACTAAAATATTTCATTATTTTTATTTTTAAAAATTTGTCTCTATTTGAATGGATATTTTTTGACCAAAATTAAAAATTAAGTTAAATTTTATATTTATTATACTAAATTCAATATATTAAAATATGAAATTCATTTGAAGTGAATTTCACAAATTAATCATTTGAACCAAACACACTTCATTAATAATAAAATCATTTAGAAATGAGTTCTATTTTAAATTTATTTAGAAAAAAATAAATTTTTCAATGGAATTGAACCAAACTTAATGTTATACTTAATTTTTAAAAAATCAAGAACTATTCAATAGCAAATTGAGTATTCAAAACTTTAAACCATAGTATTATTTGGCTTAGTTTTTTTTTTGAATTTAATTTTGTCATCTGACAACAATTAAAATCAAATTTATAATTTATAGTTTTTAATATTTTTAAAAAATTACTATTTAACTACTTTGTGTTTTTTTTATAGATGTCGCTTGATTAATATTTATAATTGCCACTTATTAATATTTATTGGTTTCATGGTTTGAGAAAAATTTTTGTTTAAATTTTATGTACAAAGGGAAAAAAATCTAAAACCTCGAATTGTTAAGAAAATTTTGTCCTAACTCAAATTTTGAATTAATTGAAATTTTTTATACTAAAAAAATAGTACATAAATAAATAAAAATCTATGACCAGGCAAGAAACCAGAAAAAAGATATGATTACTCTTTTACCTTCAAAACTCCACAGCAGCACCCTCCATTCTACTCCTATAAACACTTCCTTGAGTAATGGCACCAAGCACAAGCTATCCAATTCAAGAAGATCAGTGCCTGTCAGGTTTTGCCCATGTGGGAGGAGGCATTTTCTTGAAACAGGTTTACTTTCACAAGTAACTCCTGCTCCTGCAAATGCTTCTTCTGATTACAAGGTATGCTGCTATAGTTTATATTTGTTTGTTAAATTTTGAAACTTATTATCATTTCATTTCGAGAACTCTTCTGTTTAGGCTACTTTGAATAGAGTTCGCCCTCCAAGACCGGATTGGTGGGAGGAATTTTATGCATCTATATATTCAGTCATGATGCAACCCTATGAGGCAGAGGTTAGTGACGCTTCTTATTCTTCTTCTCCTTCTTTGAACTTTTAAAACGATTTGCTACTTTGGGTTCTTTTTCTATATGGATTTCCTAGCTTCCCATATGATGATATGTATCTATCTATCATTTGATTAGATTGCAGCTTACAAGTCACAGCTTTTTGCAAAATTGAAAGGAAATGCCAAGGAAGTTTTAGAGATTGGTATTGGGACTGGTGCTAACCTCAAATACTATGCTAACAATGATGATATGGAGGTTTTTGGTGTGGATCCTAATGGAAAAATGGGAAAATATGCACAGGAAGCTGCAGAAACTGCAGGCCTACGCCCCGCAAATTTCAAATTCATACAAGCAGTATGTGCTCTTCTCTTATGTGTTATCTAAATTTATTGAAAATTTTCTGTACTTGATCAATTTTGAGTTATTTTTATTGGTTTGTCACTTCTTTTAGTGCTCAGACTTAGCAGTATATCAGTTGGCCCTTTTATAGCTTGTTTACATAACCAGTTTTGAAACCAAATTTGTTTGACCTTTGAAGATTAATCATCACATGGTAATATGTTTGTTGTGAAGTAACGAAAAACTGAGGGGACTAAAAATGATTGGAATTGGACAGCATTATATGCATCTCAGTTCCTTTTTTAGCAGATGGAGTCTGTTGAAAGATTCACGGCCATAGTCCAACTCGTTGATTGTTAAAAGGATCCATACTGCATGCTGCTCCTTTGAACTACTTGCTCATTCTCTTTGGCATTAGGCAAGCATGTGAAATTGCAATTTAATGCTAGTGATCACAAAATTTGAGTTTATCATTTTTACTTCACTTTAGAACCGTATTGAAATGAAAGCAGAAAGTTGTTCCTTTGTTGATTTTCATGGTATTGCTTACATCCAGGTCGGGGAGGATATACCGTTAACTGATGCTTCAGTTGATGCAGTTGTTGGCACTCTCGTACTATGTTCTGTTACCAATGTTGATCAGACATTGCAAGGTAATAAATTTTTAGGGATATCTGTTTAACAAATTCGGCGAGCCTTTGCCCAAATGGTAAGGTTCATCCTATGGTGACCTTAAGGTTACAGTCAAGGTGTGTAAATAGCCTCTTTGCAAAAATGTAAGGGGCTGCATTCATATAAACCACCATCCCTCTATCCCCACACTGTGGGGAGCATTTTGTGCTCCGGATGAGCCCTATATCTGTTTAACACATAGAATATTCAAAAGGGGCAACTGCATAAGCTATAAAACATTGAACACATAGTCAAGTTTGTATTTCTTTAGTTGCTGTTAGATAATATATATGCTACCTTGTTGCGGATTAGTTATTTGTTGTCCCATAAAGAGAATATATTCAACATAATAATTTGAGTGTGCAGTGGTGTATGGAGTCATATACAAAATTTGTGGAACTAATTCTCATGGATAGATTTTATTGATAGATTAGGGGGGTCATGTCCTAAAACAAGTTAGATATACTAAAATGCCTTAACATAAGTTCCAGAAAATATGATGTCCTAACACACGAAACTAGGTGAAAAGAATTGACTTATTCTGTTCCATGTCAATGCTTATATTTTTTTGGATAAGTCACATTATGAAAATCTTCATGATAGAACTATATATGGTGTAAGATCACTAACTTCCAGATATTCTCAGAACTGATCCTAATCTGAATAATGTTTTAGAGTGCTTGGTTATATATGGCTATGGCAAAAAATGTCTAAATTCAAGCTAGTGAGATCAAATTTTAACCTTGTTTCTAGAGGTGAAAAGGGTGCTGAGACCAGGTGGGCTTTACATATTTGTGGAGCATGTGGCAGCAAAAGGTACAGACTATAAAGCTTTGAACATGCTGATTCACTAGGGAAAGAGGGTAGCAGCAGCAGTATAGTTTAAAATTTCTGATGTTTTGATGATGTTGGGGTGATGCAGATGGAACTTTTCTCAGATTTCTACAGAATTTGCTTGATCCTTTGCAACAAACAATTGCTGATGGCTGTCACCTAACAAGGGAAACAGGAAAGAAAATTTTTGAAGCTGAATTCTCAGATGTTGATTTAAACACAACTTCGTTGTCTAAAGCTGCATTTGTAAACCCTCAAGTGTATGGAATAGCTATCAAGTAACCATGCAGGTCAAGAGATGGAAAATTGCTTTGTATAGTAATGGGTATTACTTATTAGGAGGGGGAAGTAATGTGAATGTAATGTCCCAATACTCTCAAAATTAACTTTTCGGCCTTTTCTTTTTTAGGTTACTTTACATTTTAGTCTGTTAGTCCCAATTTCTTAAAAAAATAAATAAATAGACAGATAAATAAATAAATAAAAGTGTAATACACACTCT
>CATIWK010193382.1:0-16759 GCA_949634005.1 Mallotus japonicus
TTGAGAATCGGATAATAAATTTTTCAGTCGATGACCTTTATGGTTTATTACTTAGTGAAGAAATCAATCTTGCTAATGAAAACAGAGGTGTCATTCTACCCACTGCTTTCCATGCTGTTGTCGCAACATCTCAGCCCGATCATAGCCTCAACAACAATTTTTGAGGCCGAGGCAACTTCAAAAATCAGCGAGGGAGAGGTCGAGCACGTTCCTTCTCCAACAATACCTGAAACCAATACTTCTCAACCAACAACTTGTCTCAGAACTGCTGTAATTTGTTCCAATTGTAACAGAACTGGTCATTATGATCAATAGTACCCCTCCCCTCGACCACCTTCTACTCGATTTTTTAACCCCAAACCAGTTATTAACCTTGCACCATCAACTTTAGCTAGCAAATCAACTCAACCATGGATCATGGATACAGGTGCCACGTATCACCTCACACTTGAAATGGAAAATCTCTCCATTCATTCAGAGTACACTGGCCCCGATGAAATTACAATTAGAAATGTTAATACTCTACCAATTGCACATATCGATAACTCTACTTATCATTCTCATAATCATTCTTTTCAGCTTAATGATGTTCTTTATGTCCTACAAGCTTGTGCTAATTTACTTTCCATTTCTTCTTTTACTAGCACTAATCATATATCTGTTGAATTTTTTCCTTACCATTTTGAAATCAAGGACATTCAAACGAGGGATTTGCTGCTTTTCAGTCCGAATGACCAAGGACTTTATTCGTTCTTTCTTGATGTTACTGCTTCTCTTTCACCACCAATCAAAGTTGCGCTCAAATGTTCTCTCTCCCAATGGCATGCACGTCTTGGCCATGCTTCTATTCCCGTTGTTCACAAGGCACTTCAACACTCCAACATTTCTTTTGTCAACAATAAAATATCTAAACTATATGAACCTTGTAACTTGAGCAAAAGTCATAAGCTTCCTTTCACAAAATCATTATTTCAAGCTACAGGACCACTAGATTTAGTCTTTTCAGATTTATAGGGACCTTCCCTTATCACTTTTGTGGAGGGTCAGTGTTATTATGTTCTTTTTTATGATCATTATAGCAAGTATTACTGGATTTATTTTCTTAAATTCAAGTCTAAAGTTCATAATGCTTTCATTAAATTTTGTCACCTTGTAGAAAATTTTTTTAACCGTTCTATCAAAAGCTTTCAAGCTGATTGGGGTGGTGAGTTTCAAGCTCTCACTTTTTCTCTTTTTGACAATGGAAGAACTCAACGATCAGCTTGTCCTATTACTCATGAGCAAAATGGTTGTGCGGAGCGAAAGCACCACCATATAGTTGAAACTGGTATATCACTTCTACAGCATTCCCATGTTCCCTTCGATTATTGGCACTATGCATTCGATACAACAGTTTACTTAATCAATTGCCTCCCCACCTCCATCCTTCAATTTGACATACCATTTCAAAAATTATTTAAAGCCAATCCCAATTATAATGAGTTACGCATTTTTGGTTGCTTATGTTATCCTTGGTTAAAACCTTATGCTTCTTATAAACTGGCTCCAAGAAGCAAAAAATGTATTTTTTTGTAAATCAGCTCCGTGTACACTACATTCCCACCGAAGAGCAGGTAGCCGATGTGTTCACCAAAGCTTTGTTTAAACGCCACTTTCATTTTCTTTAGGATAAATTGACTGTCATGTCCAATCCAGCTCAATTTACAGGAGGACTATAAGACTCTCTCTATCTACTGTAACTTAATTAGCTTATTTAGTTATACTTTCTTATCATGTTGTACCATTTGTTTCACTTTTACTTATCTCAATCATTTGTAATCTGTATATAGAGAATTCATTCTCTTTAGTAATACATTCAGATTTGCTTCACTTCTTCACAAAGTTCAGGGCCAAAGTAATAAGTTCTTGCACACAATCCACCAAATTGAATAATTATATTTTGTAGAAAAAAAGCAAATTATCCTTCAAAATACCTCGGCTTTTTTGACAGAACCATGTTCTTCAACAATCTTAGTAAGCTCCTCATTATCAACAGTAGTTGGAATGTTACCAATGTAAAGCCTCCTGGCGGCCTCTGATGAAGGGTCAGGTGGAGATGCAACCGGTGCTGCTTCTTCAGCTACCACAAAGAGCCTTCTTGGAACTCTAGGATTTAGATTTACAATCAAATGTGAGAATTTAGGAAAATTATTTAAAGGGTTTGTTGGTTTAAGAATCTAGAAAGCGGGTTTTGATGGGTTTATTAAAAGAGAGAACTTTGTAGCCGTGGGTAGTGATGATGATAAAGAGGAAATTGTTGCCATTGTTTTATATCTTTTCTTGTGGTTTGCTGTGAAGAAATGAAAGGAAATAAAAGTTTTTAGAGACAGAGTTAATGAGAGGGAGGAGAAGGATGGGGTTTATCACATTATTCAGTCAGCTGACTCCATCATATCTTCGTTTCGTGGTAATTTTTTAATTTTTTAAGTGCATATTAAGTTGTTGGCATGGTCGTTTCACTCCCCACAATCACGGGAAGGGCAAAGTTAGAGCCTTGATATACCAGGGTCTCAGATTGCTAAAACCCATTTAAACTCCTATGTTAAGATAAGTGAACTAAATTTAACTTTTATTTTAAAACCCATTTGATAAATGAGTTGAATTAAATTTTCTAAACTTCTAGTAAATAGATTTATAAGCTAATAGCAAATGAGTTTGTCAACAATTTCATGAATAAGCTTACAAAGAAACTTATTACTAGACCCGTTAACCCATGCTTGTAAGCTAACTCGCAAATAAACTTGTAGTCCTCCATGAGTAGCTCAAGTGGCAAAAGGTATAGATATCTTGTTGAGGAGACCATGGATCGAAGCCCCACCCCCCTATCTCCTCCCCTTGTCATGTTGAGATTTAAGCACTTGATGTAATTATTCAAAAAATATATATATAGTTTAAGTTAATTTTTAACATTAAATATTAGTATTAAGTACCTATAATTAAAATTGTGAAGTAAATATAATATTTTAAAATTATATATAATACCAATATAGGACTAAGTAAAAATGATATTAATTTAAATTAGTATTAAAGTAAATATAATTTGAATTATTAAGTGTACTAATAATATTATATAGTTTGATGATAAAATTACATAATTTTATTTTTAAATTAATATTAATATTTAGTAAACATAATATTTTATTTAGTATTAAGTAAATATATTTTAAAGTATTAAATATATTAAAAACTACATATTAACAATAAAGCTATTTAACGTTGGTGTAAATTAATATTGGTATATAGTAAAACTACATAGTTTTGGTGTAAATTTAATTTGATTAAGAATTAGTAAGTAAATATAATTTAAATTATTAAGTAACTATAAGATAAAGTCAAAATTACACAATACTAATTTAATAATAAGTAGGTAAAATTTAAATTAGAACAAATTATATTAACCTTCCTGAGGTTAGGCATAATTTACATTTCAAACCCTCCTGTTTCAAAATCGAATATTAACCTCCCTATAGTTTCAAAATCGAACACTTAAGGACGTTTGTTGACTTTTTTACAAAAATGACCATTATACCCTTGTCTTCTCTAACTTTTTTTTTTTGGAAAATTATGTCTTCTCTAACCTTATTACATCAAATCCCTAGCATTTAACTTTCTCTAATATTTATATATTTTTAAAAAATTTAAAAATTTAAAAATTTTATTTATAGATCTAAAAATTATTAATTATTAATTATTTTTATTTTTTGTAGATCTAAAAATTTTGGGGTAAATGCTAGGGATTATATGTAATGAGGTTAGAGAAGACATATGTTAAAACAAGAGTATAATGGTCATTTTTTGCAAAAAAAAAAAAAAGTCAATAAAAGTCCTTAAATGTTCGATTTTGAAACTATAGGGAGGTTAATATTCGATTTTGAAACAGGAGGATTTGAAATGTAAATTAGGCCTAACCTCAAGGAGGCTAATGTAATTTGCTCTTTAAATTACTAAATGCAATAAAAAAGTACATATTCATGATAAACTGCGTACATATTTTTTATGTAAAGTATTATCTGTATAAAGTATGTATTAAGTAAATTAGTGTTAGTGCTAATAAAATTACATACTTTTGATAATACTACAAAATTTTAATGTAAAATAGTATTAGTGTTAAATAAATATAATTTAAACTATTAAGTGTGAAAACACTACATATGACAAAATTGCATAATTTTATGGTATAAATTAGTACAAACTTCTAATACTAGTATCAAATAAATATAATTTTAATTATGAAGTAAATATAATAATAAATATTATATAATATTAATTTAGTATCAAATAAATAAAACTTAGATTATTAAGTATAAAAAAATTATGTATTAATAATAAAAGTATATAATTTTGTGTAAATTATTATAATTATTAAGAATTTGTATGGAGTGAATATAATTTATATTGTTAAGTATTAATATTAAGTAAATATAATTTTAATTATAGCTCATAAATTAACAAACTCGTAATGTAAAATCAAATTGTAAAATTATAAAATTTTACAACATATGTTAAAACAAGTATTTTAAGTCTCTAATTATATATTTAAGGTATATTAATATTTATCACATTTTCTTTATCATTATAAATTGTGCTTCAATCATCATACCAAATTAAATTTTCATGATTCAAAACAAATAAAAGAATAAATAATAACAGTTCAAAAAAACAAATATACAATAATATAAAGAGAAAACTAAATAAATAACATATGGTTAACATGTTTCGTGTCTATGATAAATTAAAGACTAACTCGAGAAATTTGAAAAAAAAAAATAAAAGTGTGTGAAAAGAAAAAATAAAAAGTCTATGTTCATGATAAATAGAATAAAAATTATTAATAGGTATAACCAATTTTATTTTTAGCAAATTGATGATTGTGTTGCTCTATTAAAAGGAGTACTTCCAAGCTCCATTAGTCATGTTTATAGATCATCATCGAATCAAGTTGCCCATTCCGTTGCTAAGGCAGCTGTTTCTACGCCTGGTTTCAAAGTATGGACTGGTTTTGTTCCATCTTTCATTATTGATGTATTGTCTTTGATTTAATATAATTCCTATATTTCCCTTAAATAAAAAAAAGTAAGCTAAATATGTTAGGTCTTATTTATTTATTTTTCAATTTGGACCCTAAAACCCTACAAAACAAAACAACCGTCAAAAGTAAGCTAAATAGGTTTAAGTTTCGCGATTATTATTATTTTTAATTTGGACTTCAAAAACCATTTAAAAAAAATGCCAACAAAATTCATGCTCTATAAAGCATTAAAGTGAACTTGGTAAACTTGGCTGTAAACTCAAATTTTTTTTTATCGATTTTAATGATTTAACACATGATTTTAATATAATTTTACACAAATTTAATTTTTTTTATGCTTATTGAAATGTTTGAATGATTTTAACTGGTAAATTCACATAATGGTACAAGTTGAATCGCGATTTTAATAACCTTGCTTCTTGGCCACCATTTTCTCTAACACCGTCCTGTTGTTTCTTTCTAAACCACCTCACTAGCTTCTTTCTTTCCTCTCAGTTGCCAGCATCACTTCCACTACCACACTATAACTATACCAAATGTACATTGACTGTTTCTGTTACCAATACCTTATTAAAAAAAAAAAAAAAGAAAGGTATTCTTATTTTTTGTTGCTGCTAAAAAGATCACAAAAGTCATTGGAGAAAGGAGGATTTTTGAAAAAATTAAACATTTTCTTAGTTTTAGTTTCTTGATATCAACAAACAAAATTTTGTAATTAATAAAGAATATAGTTTCTTAATATCAACAAACAAGATTTTGCAATTTGATGATTAATGCAAAATAAATTTAATTTTTTTTTTAATCTTTTATAATTCAAATATAGCGAGTACTACATTAGAAAGTTACATCAATTGAAACTTTTACCGTTTTTTTTATTAGGTTTTTGGTCATAATTGAGTTGTTTGTAGATTTTATGTAATTCAGTTATTATTGTACACCTAAGTTTGGAATGAATTGAGTGGTTCCCTTCTTGTAAGGGTTAGGGTTTCGCTTTCATGGCAACTACAGTTCCCTTCTAGGGTTTAGTTCTCAGTTTTTCTGATCCAATTTCTCCATATTTTCTTCGCTCCTTTCCTCGTCCTCCTTATCCTCCCCTCATATTTTTTATTCTTTTGTTTTTCTCTCTTCAGAGCCTACTATTTCCTTGTGGTTTTTTTTCCTCTGCCTCTTGTCTGTTTTCTTTTGCATTTTTTTTTATCTAATTTCTATCATTATTTTTCTGATTTCAGGTATTACTCTCGGATTAAATCCATGACAGGGGACAACAGTGATAATAACTTGGAAGGCTTACTCGTGCAATACCATAATGGCAACCCTATTATTCTGAAAGGGAAGGAGGCAAAAATTATAATTATTCAGAATCTTACTATTCCTGATGAATACAAAAGGGATCCACTTTGTTTGGCAGGGAAGTTATGGACTGAGAAGAAATTTAATTCTTTAGCCTTACTTAATACCATTAAGAAAGCCCGGAGAACTAGAAAAAATGTATCAGCTAGAGAATGGGGAAAAAATCTTTTGCTCTTCAGTTTTGATAGCCAAAAAGACAAAGATTGGGTTTTGTCTCATTAGCCGTGGCACTTCGACAACAATTTACTATTGCTGAAAGACGTGACAGGCAATGAACAACCTTCTTCAGTAGAATTCTCTACGGTTCCATTGTGGATCCGAGCCTATGATGTGCCTTTTAAATACATGTCAGAACAGTATGTTCGCATCTTGGCAAAACAATTTGGTGATATTGTTATGATCGACCATTCCATGAATGAGATGAGGGGTAAGTTTCTTTGTTTCAAAGCAAGAGTTGATGTTAACTTTCCAGTCTAGAGAGGTGTTTTCGGCTGTTGTGGATGGACATAATTTGTGGATACCTTTTAAATATGAGGGGCTTCCGCTTTTTTGTTATTGCTGTGGCAGATTGGGACACATGATCAAACCATGTGCTGAGTTTGATGAAGAAGACGATATTAAGCAGACAGTCCTTCATTACGGAGCCTGGTTAAAAGCTTCGCCTCTAAAGCGAATGCAGGAATTGACAACTCCAAGTATATCTGATGGCTTTGTAGTAGAGGCAAATTCTCAGAGCACCCATAGTAGTACTTCCCATAGACGTCAGAATCTCATACACATTCTTGACGAAGCTGAATCTACTCGACGTGACGTAGGTTTGGATGAGGTCAGATGTAATGAAGCAGATCAAAATTCCATAGCAAAGAGTTTGGCTGAGATGGTAACTCTTCTCATCAATGCATTAATCAAAATCCACACCCAAATCTTCCAAATGTCCAGAACCTCATTCCTAGTGAACAGTTTCGTCCTCAAACCCAACCCAATACCGTACAGCTGCACCAACCTTCTTCGCTGTTGACAAACACCATCCACCCCGATACCACTATTACTCAACTGCCCCCTATCATTAACCTTCATGCTACTACACCACCTTACCAATCACCAGTTGAACCTTCATCTTTACCCGAACCTCCATCTCTTCCTTTAATCACCTTTACAGCCCAACCTTCTGAAAAATCACCACCTGTTGTTCCGAAAAAATCAAAGTGGTCCTGAAAATTCCCAAAAATCCCAAGAGCCAATACTAAAACTACCTCCCACACTCCTTCTAAAAGACCAACCTCTTCTCCTATGCCTTCAGGTGACTCTTCAAAGATGCAAGAAAATTTTAAAAAAATAAAAGGATATGGTTTTGCTTGATGTTCCATGTCATTATTCTCCATCGACGGAGGCTGCAGTGCAGCTCCGCCGTCAGTCATGAATTGCCTCTCTTGGAACTGTCATGGGCTTGGGAACCCACGCATAGTTCGTAATTTAAAGAAACTCTTGTTTCAAAAGGACACAAATTTTATTTTCTTAATAGAAACAAAACTTATGGAATCTGAGATGATTAATTTATGTCGTACGCTTGGGATGGATGGGCAGATTGCTGTTAGTTGTGAAGGGGAAGTTACGGGTAGGAGGGGAGGTGTATGTCTAATATGGAGAAGGGACTTTTCAGTTGATTGTTTGTCGTCTTCTTTGCACCACATTGATGTGAAAGTCTCCTCTACTCTTTCAGAAAGTTGGCGATTGTCAGGAATCTATGGGTGGCCGGATGAATCAAATAAATATCTCACATGGGAACTTCTTCGTGATTTATCTTCTGTTTTGGAGCTTCCCTGGCTTTGTTGTGGAGATTTTAATGAGATCCTTTTCAGTAGTGAGAAGAAGGGAGGATTGCCCAAAAGCTTGGAGAAAATGGAATGATTTCGCCAAGCTATTAATGACTGTAAGCTTACTGATTTGGGGTATAGTGGTTTTCGTTTCACATGGTCTAATGGGAGAGGTGGGGCTGATAATATTCAAGAAAGATTAGATAGATTCTTAGCAAATGATAGTTGGATCTCTCGGTTTCATAATTATCAAGTGCTACATTTGCTTAGAGTTGTATCCGATCATCACCCAATTTTTGTTCAGTGTTTTAACAATAACAGTTTGGTGGGTAGGAAGAATAAGGCTTTCAAATTTGTGTGGTTGGAGGATGAAACTTGTAAGGAAGTGATTGAAAGGGCTTGGAAAAGGAATGTTTATAATTCGGGTGTTGAGGCTGTCAAGGAACGGATAGCAAATTGTAGTAAAGAGTTAATAGTATGGGAGAAGGAACACTTCGAAAATGTTGAAAGTTCTATTGGAAAAATTAGAGCTGAGTTGCATAGGACTCAAACTCTTGATCCTTCGAATGAGAACTTTCAAATTCAAAAGAAGTTGGAGCTTGAGCTTGATAGTTTTGAGCATAAAGAGGAAATTATGTGGCACCAGAGAGCTCGGGTTAATTGGTTAATTAGGAGCAGGTGATAAAAAATACTAGGTTTTTCCACCAAAAAGCTAATGGTAGAAAGAGGAGGAATAAGGTAAATTTTATTAAGGATAATGGAGGTTCTGTTGTTGAGTCGCCTGAGGGTATTGCTCGAGTTTTTTCAGAATATTTCCAAGAGCTATTTTCTACCGCTGCCCCTCTTAATATGAACTCAACTCTGAGTGCGATGCCCAGGTTAGTAAATGATGATATGAATAACTTTCTTGCTGTCGCTTTTACTTGTGATGATATTTCCCATGCTTTGCATCAAATGCATCCAACAAAAGCCCCAGGACCTGATGAATTACTTGCTTTATTTTATCAAAAATTCTGGTCCATTATTGGTGATGATGTATTTCATTTTATCTTGTATGTATTGAATCATGGGGCTGACCCGAGTGCTCTTAATCATACCCACATTGTTCTTATTCCAAAAATTAAAAGTCCTCAAAAAATCTAAAAGATTTTTATCCCATAAGTTTGTGTAATGTAATTTTTAAAATTATTACTAAGGTCATTGCGAATATATTGAAAAAAATTCTTCCTGATCTTATTAATGTCAGCCAGTCTGCTTTTGTTCCAGGTCGGTTAATAACTGACAATGCAATCCTAGCTTTTAAAATTTTCCATGCCATGAAAGTGAAATCCAATAATTCCAAAAAATCTTTTGCCCTTAAACTTGATATGAGCAAAGCCTATGATAGAGTAGAGTGGCTTTTTTTGGAGAATGCTATGCTCTATATGGGTTTTAATGAGGAGTGGGTAAAGCTTATTATGCGGTGTGTCTCTACAGTTTTATATTTCATCCTCATTAATAGGGTGCTTGGAGAGTCCTTTTCTTCTTCTAGAGGACTCTGCCAAGGAGACCCTTTATCCCCATATTTATTTTTATTTGTGGCTGAGGCTTTTTCTTGTTTGATCCGCAGAGATGAATCACAAAAGTTGATTCATGGTTTTAAGATTTCTAGAAATGCTCCTTCTATTTCCCATTTGTTTTTGCAGACGATAGCATTATCTTTGGTAGAGCAAATGATCAGGAAATTGATACAATTAAATCTTTGCTTGTGGAATATGAGAGAGCATCGGGGCAGCGGATAAATTTAGATAAGTCCCAAATTGCTTTCAGTGGCAATGTTCAAGATGGGTTGGCTGCTCGACTTTAAAATCAACTGGGTGTTGATATGGTTGATGTTGGGTTTTGGCAAAATTTGCCAATCCCACATTGTTTTGTTATAAGGAGGAGGGGAAGTTTTTTTGTTATAAATAGACCCCTCCTCCCCTTTGTATAATCATCTCAAAATTGCCCCTCTCCCTTAATTAGGAAATTAATTATTTCTCTCTCTCTTTTGTAATATTTCCTCAATTAGTGAAATATTATTTTAGTAGTGTCCGAGGACGTAGGCATAATTGGCCGAACCTCGTTAAATTTTGGTGTTCTCTTTTATGTCTATTTAATAGCTATTGTCAGGTATAGTTGTTGTTAATTATTGTCCTATTAAAATTACTTGTCTTGATAAAATTCTGTCTAAGGAGTGGTTTTTAAGGAGGCATAGTGACCCCACCACTTTCCTAGGAATTTTATCTTGGGGTGATTTTTAGTACAATCGTTTTCACTCTAGTCACCTAGATAATAGTTATCAAGGTAAATTTATTATTGGCAAAAATTAACCCAAATTCCACAACAGGGTCCATGCAATCTTAACCGCTTTAATAGCAGCTAAAAACTTAGCAATAAAAGCATAATTTGAACTAGCACTAAACGCGAAAGCTCCTCTCGGCATACCCCGTGAAGTGTAAAAAATACCCCCTGATCCAGATGTCCTTGGAGAGACTAAAAAGGAACCATCAGTGTTTACTTTAATCCATGCGCAAGCAGGAGGACGCTAAACAACATAAATGATTGAGCCTTCCTTGGAATGCTAGAGATTTGGAAAGTCTGAAGAATACAAAATTCAGCGATAGAGTTATACATGCTTCCTATTCGGAAGTAATTTGCTTTTTTGATTGAATTCCAAAGATTACGTAAAATTTGATGAACTATGAACATTTTATGATAAAAAATTATCGCATTATGAATTCACCAAATAAGCCAAACAACATTAACGATAGTAGCAGTCCAAAGAACTGAAAGTTGAGAGCTGAATGAGTTGTTCATGGCATCCAAAATAAGGTCCTGCAAAGAACCCGAAATAATAACATGCTTGCCAAAAACATTAGAGATAGAATTCCATATGATTAAAGCAAAATTATAACTAGTGAAAATATAATCAACATCCTCAGAGTGAGCAGCACAAAGAACACAATGAGAAGGGAAACAAGTACCCTTTCTTCACAAATTCTCATCAGTTGGAAGAGATTTTAGAATAGCCCGCATCAAATGAGAGACCGTGAAGGAGGAAGGAATTCCTTCCAAATAAAAGAACACTATGGAAGTTGTTGCCTAGAAAAATGTAGTGTATTATACATCCGCTTGATTGAATGCACACCATCAAGGACCTTTGTTCAAACACAAGAATCATCATCTTCCTTACTAGCCGAAATAGCACAAATATTGTCTTTGATATTAACATTAGAAATATAAGAAAGATTCCAGGAATCATTATAAAGAAAAGAAGCAACAAAATCAGTTAAATTTTATTGCTCAGAAGGGGCAATACCAAGCTGGCTGGCAGCTGTGGGAAGAATCCATTCATCAATGTAAAAATTGAGAGAACTATTAGTGCCAATAAACCACTTAATCTCAGACCTGAGAGAAATATAAATATCCTTAATAGAGCTCCAGATTAAAGATTTAAAATAAGAGTCCTTAATTGCTCCCGAAGGATTAAAGAAGCGGCTCCGAAGAATAGAAATGAGGTAATCTTTGGACACCATCAATTTCTAAGCTAGCTTACTGAGCATGGAATTATTGGGAACTTGCAATCGATTGATATGAAGACCACCGTCTTTAAAAGGAAGACAAGTAATATTCAAAGTTACAATAATTAACTTTCGATCATTAATGGACCCAGTCCATAAAAAATTGCGCATACATCGTTCTAAAGAACGAACAAGAGATAGAGGCCATTTATAAATTGTAAACCAATGAAGCAAGGAACTAGTAATCACTTATTTAATTAGAGTGAGTCTACCAGCCATAGAAAGAGATTTTCCTTTCAATTTTGCAAATTTTATCAGCGATAGGCTTCAATCATTTATGCTTTGGGGCTCCTACAAAGAGAGGAAAACCTAAATAATTAAATGGAAAAGTACCTCTTTTCATTCCGACAAGTTGTTGGAACTTTAGAAGTCGCTGCTCATAAATTCCAACTCTAAAAAGATGTCGGACTTAAACCAATTCACAAGTTGGCCTGAAAGTTGACCATAATCCTTGAAAACTGCATTGATGCTTTAGATGTTCCTAGGAGAAGCTTTCCCAAACAATAGAATGTCATCAACATATAAGAAATGAGTAGGAAGAAAAAGATCCTCTGGTATAAAACATAGGAACAATATCCCCCTGGCTAACTCTCAAGGATAAAAGGTGACTAAAAAAATTCTCAGCCAGAAAAAAAAGAAGGGGAGAAAGAGGGTCCCCTTGACAAACACCCCGAGAACAAGGGAAATAACCATGAGTATTTCCATTAATCATGATTGAAAGACTTGAAGAAGAAAAAATGGACAAAATCCAATTTCTAAATTGCAAAGAAAACCCAAAGGCTTCCAAGACATCCAAAATAAACTTCCAGTCAACTGTGTCAAAGGCCTTTCTAATGTCAATTTTGAGAGCTATATTACCCCTATAACATTATTTATGAAGCATGTTTACACCTTTAGAAGCGCCAGCAATGCAATTTGAAATATTCCGCCCTTTAATAAAACATAACTGATGATAAGAAATTATTTTGGAAGAAATAACAAACAACTGATCTGCAAGAATCTTTTTCACAATTTTCATGCTAAAATTACTCAAAATAATGGGCTGAAATTATTCAAAACAATGGGTAGAAACTGGTCAATCATAATAGGATTTACTACTTTAGGAAGCATGATCATAAAACTAGAATTTATACCCGAAGTAGGAATCCCAGTGTGAAAAAAGCTTTTAACAGCTGAGCAAACTTCCCCACCAATAATATCCTAGTAAGCTTTATGAAAAGTACCTGTGTACCCATCAGGACCTGGGGTACTCTGAGCATCCATAAGAAAGACAATCTTCTTAATATCACCATTAGAGGGACAATGCAAAAGTAATACATTGTCTTCATCAGTTACCAAATGAGGCACCACAGACTTAATAAGCTGAATATTCGAGACAATAAAAGGACCCGCCTGAAAAAATTCTAGAAATAATCAATAATGTGCTATTGAATGGCAACTTTATCATATGAAATTATTCCACCAATTTTAAGATGATGGATACCATGAGAAGCCATTTTCCTTACAAATTGTTGATGAAAAAAAAGCAGAGTTACGACTTACGATCATCAGCAGATAATCATTTAACTCTACTGCGCTCTTTATAAAAGATTTCCTGTTGCTTTAAATGAAGATCAAGCTTAACATGAGCTCGAATTTCTTGCCTGTGAAAATCATCCGAAAACCCTTAATGAGAAATTTCAGATTGAATATCATACAATATAGAGGTAGCACGATTGATATTAGAATCCAACCACCCAAACACCTCACGATTCCAGAACCTTAAAGCAACTCGAAGACGCTTCAATTTAAAACCCAAAAAGAGGCAAAACATCTGAAGGGGAAGACCAATTATGGAAAATAAAATCTCGTAAGCTAGGATACGACACCCACATAGCTTAAAACCAAAAATGGGAAACCACCAATTCAGTAAGAGCACAGTGGAGCAATAGTGGAGTATGATCAGACTGATGCCTCGACAAAACCAAACAGGAAACTTCAAACCAAAAATAAAAAAATGTTAAATTTCCTATTGCTTTATTTATGTGACTCTCCACACGATGACTACAATGACGACCATTAGACTATGTATAGTGAGAGCCCCAAGTCGAAATATCAGACATAAAGTAATCATCAATGAAGGAATGAAAATCATTGTAAGGGTCAATAGCTGGAGGGCTTCCAAATTTTTCATGAGCGCTTAGAATCGAGTTGAAGTCACCAATAGTGCATCAGCTGGAAGAGAAGTGAGCTGAAAGAGCAAATAAATCAGACTATAAACTCATCTGATGATTACGCCAGACACTTCTATACACGAACGAGATTCTATGCAAAGCACTAGCAAAGGAAACATCTAATGTAATATGTTGTTCATAGATGTGGAGAAAAGATGGAACAGAAGAACCACTTTTATGCAACACCCAAATTGAAGGTAAAGGAAGATTATTAGTAGCAATTAATTCCAAATTCAAACCACGCCAAAAAGACTGAGAAATAGCTTAAAATTGCACCAAAGGTTCCGCCAGACATATATACTCTGGATTATATTGCCTACAAAAAGAAAACAAAGTGCCCTAGGTTCTAGCATGCCCCAAACCTTTACAATACCAAAAGAGGATCTTTATAGGTTTAACTTTTCGAGTTTCTTAGTTACTTGTTTAGAAAGAGTAACTTTAAACCTCTATTTCTTAGTCCGAGATTGCTTCCTTTTAAGAGTAGTCCATTGTTCTTCCTCCATTTCGACATCATCAGCCCGAGAGATAATGCGATGTTCAGCAATAGGGGAGTGTGGATGATCTTCAATATCAGAATTATTGTCCCCTTAATTGGGATCCTTTGCAGGTCATGATTCAGTAATATAATGATGAGTATCCTCATCAACCTCCTTTGAAGAAGAATTAGGAACCTTACCACCTGAACGTAATTCCTTTGGATCACCTGCATCATGAATCCGAACAACAATAACTGTACCATCGTCAATATCGGCTCCTGATTCAGAGCAGTAGAAATTTCGCCTTTATCAAATTGAGCCTGAATACCTTTACTTGACTACAAACCAACTGGGAAAACCTCTGAGAATTGTTGTGGTTGCCTGAGAGCAACCTTAGTCTAATTTGGGACATCTAAAGTTTTCTGTTGTTGTTTGAGAGGAGCATCAGTCTGATCAATTGAAGGACCATCCGAATGCAAATCCGATTGGAGATTAACAAAAGTGTTATGAACAGGAACATCTAAAGCTGGAGTTTTACGCTTCCAAACTCGTAGTCTGTATCAAATTTGTCAGTTTTAGGTTTTACAGCTGCTGGTTTGTTAAGGCGACAGGCTTGGGGAGTACTGTGAACGATATTAGAACAAAAAGAACAAAATCTTGGCAAATTCTCGTAGACTACGTCTATAAAGAAACTCTTTCCAATTCGTTCAATAAGCAGATTTTTAGGAAGATTCCAAGACATATCAATGTCAATCAAAACATGCGCATAATGACAGTCTCACATTATTGTAGTGTGGTCAATTTGCAAGAGAACACCAATACCTTTTGTAATTAAAACCAATTATGCTACTGCCAGTACTCTCATGGGAGTTTATAAAATCTGACCCAAACTTGAGTATTTGTTGATTTTTAGGCGGATGGATTGAAATCCGAAAACTAATGCTGAAGACGCAAAATACTTGGTTTTAAAACAATTGAACCACATCCCTAAACTGATTTTTCTCTGCGGAAGAGTTTAAAATGACATGATAAAAATCATGTCCTAACAAAACTAACTTCCAGGGAGTGGAAAGACCAAACCGATGAAAGCTTCATTTTCAAGTCTACCAATTTCCATGGTGCTTCGCCCTTGGAAAGAACCACACTAGCAATTAGGGCATGTTGACATAAAGTTATTTGTTGTTCATAAATTTCTTGATTAATCATGACAACAATAAAGCCACCCTTATTAGAGAGGACAAAATCCTCAGCATTTCACTTTAAAAAAATTTTAATTTACTCATTTATTAAAAAAATTGTAATATTTAAAAGAATAAAACAATTAAAAATAGAGTTGAGAAAAACAACTTAAAATAAGCATAAAATATGGACAACAATCTTATAATAACTAAAAAAGTTAAAAAAAATAGCAATAACAACCCAATAATAATCTAAGAGCATCTCCAACTTACTCTTTATTATAAAGAGTGATTATGAAAAATAGAATTTTAGCCCACTTTCTAAATTTAAATTATAGATTAAAGAGTGAGTTTTGCTCTCTATTCTCTCTCTATACAAAGGTTCATTAATACACATATGTTTTCCATGCATATCATTATTTTTTGTTGCCTTCTTTTCTTATAAAGAGGAGAGAAAAAATTAAAATTAAATGCTTGTAGGATAAAACAAAATGAAGAGTGAAATATAAAAATTACATTGGACTTAAATAAAATTATTTATTCTTTATATTTTAAAACGCTCTTTATTGCTTGAAATATACTCTTTATTTTAAAGAGATCTATTGAAGATGCTCCAATAACAATTAATTTAAGTAACTCTATTTTCCTTTAAATAGAGTAGAAAATAATTTTTTTATTTTTTTATTTTAGTTATCAATAATATTTGTTTATATATACATACACGAAAGATGACATATTTGAGCTCGTTAATTTCTATGACATAACCCAACTTGATTGGGACAATCTGTTTGATGGTTTTGCTCTACTTTCTTGGTGGAGAGTTATGATAGGTCAGGTAATGGTGACGAAGGGTAGTGGCTACAGTAGTGGTGGAAATTATATTTTTTTGATACACAGTCTCGGTAAAGCCGGAATTACACTACAAGAAAAACATTCATTAGTGATGAAGAAATAATGAGGGTAAGAAAAATCTGTCACTAAATGTGTAATTTACATAATTATTTGTGAGGGTAAAATATGCCCTAGTTAAAGCCTTAGCTATTAGTGACAAAATTTTA
>CATIWK010193429.1:0-11645 GCA_949634005.1 Mallotus japonicus
TACTGCTAAAGTTAAATATAAAACTTTAACTGAGTAAAGTGTAGTGAACATAGCACCTATAGTAGATGTAAAATATACTATGGTACTAGAAAAATAAAATTTACCATGTGCTGATAAGTATAAAATCTTTAGAATAGAATCCTGTAATGAAAGAGAAAACAAGTAAACTCAAATATGTTAACCTATTATTTAAATAGGCTACTGAATACGAATAAAATACTGAAAAAAGTAAAAAATGTAAATACTAATAAAAAAAATATAAAAAATAAAATTTTTTTTTTATGATTTATTTTTTCAATAATTTAATAAACTTGAAATTTTATTATTATAACTTTTTCTAGCATTCGTATTCTTTTGAGGTTCCCTTTAATCCAGTTCCATTACTATTTTAACTTTATCTTGTTGATATGCTAAGAGAGTTTTAACACTTCTATTGAACTCATCATTATATGCACTATTTGTGTCAAGAATAGATATTAACTTTTTATAATGGTAATTAGATCTGCTATTTAATCGTGTCCTAGCCTGTTTTAAATCATATATATCTGCAGTTCTTAGGTCACTGGGCAAACCTTCAACATCAGTAGTGGGTGAGGCGGAATCGCCTGAGGTAGGGTTAGTATTATTTTCTTGAAAAGTACTTAATAAAACAATGCTCCCCTCAGGAGTTAAACAAAAACTATGTTTACTTAAATCAAATATAGCTGCAGGTATGTTGATAACATATAAATCAAGAAACGCACCAAACACAGGTAAAAGATAGAACAATGGGTAAAAATAATATAACAAGATAGGTAATGAGACTAAAATAATAGTCTCATATAATACTTGAAACGGTCTATCCTTGGATATAGAATTAAGTAGCATATTTAGTACAGAATTAATAGCTATAACTAACACATACAAATAATATATATACAGTATGTTAAATAAAATATTAATTGGATACGAAATTAATAATATTAATAAAAATATTTTTAATCTCAGTATTAATAAATTATAAAAGATACTAAATTTAATTACTAGTGCTTTTCTAGCAAATAAACGTATAAATATAGGTAAAACGTATTTACTGAAGATAAATACAAGTATTACTAATATAGCAAATGCAAATACTACTATATTAATAAAGAAAAAAGATACTAATTGAGGGATGGTATATAAAGTGTTTATTTGTAGTTTCCAATTAACAAAAAACACTATGTAATTAAACATAGAAATTATAAAAGAACAAGTTAACTAATAAAAATAAATAAGCAGGTAAACAAAAAAATAAAAATGATAAAATTATTTTATTTATATATATATATAAATAAAATTTTTTTTTGTACTAGACTTGTCCTAGAATTGAACTAGGATATAAAGGTTGGTAATATACGGTTATACCATTAAACAAACAAGCCTTTTTTACTGTAAATAAATATTTATATATTACTTATGTATATCTTTATTGTTATTGTTTTGCATTATTATATAAATTTTGCTTTATATTTTTACATATAATTATGTATAATATTACTCTTATATTATTAAAACTATTTTTATCTTTGCATTTAACATATGATAAGTTATACTTATTCTTTTTTTTATAAATAATATTAAACCACAATTAATTTAATATACGATTAATTTAATCTGCTGTATATTAAAAAATGGTATATTTACGATTATTTAAATAAAGATAATGTTAAACTATAATTAATTTAATATACTTTGTATTATAAGATACGATGTATTTATGATTATTTTTATATGAATAGAAGTTTTTTTATAATAAACTAGATAAAGTATATTAAGTTAAAAAGATAGGTAAAAAATAAATAATAATTATAATGTTGTACAACTATATATATAATAATAATATAATATTATACTAAATATAATAACGTAGTATAATATAATACTGTAATATAATATTATAAACTTATATAATGATAAAAATATTTTTAATAATGGATATTTTTTATGATTACATTAATAATCATAAGCTTATTAGAAAAATAATTAGTCTTTTGTTTAAAATTTATTTAATTATAATTAACTATAATATAGTCAGCATTTTTACTTAATTTTATTCAATTTGTTTATAGATATGTTGTATACACCCACACTTATATCAATTGTTGAAGTTTTAGTAGTAACTGTACCTGTATTACTTACAGTTGCTTTTGTTACAGTGGCTGAAAGAAAAACAATGGCAAGTATGCAAAGAAGATTAGGACCTAATGTAGTAGGTTACTATGGTCTTTTACAAGCATTTGCAGATGCTCTTAAACTTATTTTAAAGGAATATGTTTCACCTACACAAGCTAATTTAATATTATTCTTTCTTGGTCCTGTAATAACATTAATATTTTCTCTACTAGGTTATGCCGTTGTACCTTACGGTCCTGGTTTAGCCTTATGAGATTTTAATCTAGGTATATTATATATGTTGGCTGTTTCCTCATTAGCTACTTATGGTATACTGTTAGCTGGTTGATCTGCTAATTCTAAATATGCTTTTTTAGGTTCACTTAGAAGTACAGCACAATTGATAAGTTATGAACTTATATTGAGTTCAGCAATACTACTTGTAGTATTGTTAACAGGTAGTTTAAATTTAACTGTTAACATAGAAGCTCAAAGAGCGATATGATTCATAATGCCCTTATTTCCTATATTTATTATATTCTTTATAGGTTCTGTGGCAGAAACTAATAGGGCTCCTTTTGATCTTGCTGAAGCAGAATCAGAATTAGTTAGTGGATTTATGACAGAACATGCTGCAGTTATATTTGTTTTCTTTTTCTTAGCTGAGTATGGAAGCATAGTACTTATATGTATATTAAACACTATGTTATTTTTGGGTGGTTATTTATTTGACTATACAATTATATTTAGTATCATAAACGGTATACAGTATTTATTGGATTATATATTTATATTTGATTTTACAGGTTATATGCCTATACAGTATGGTATATCATACGAAGGAACTGAAATATTTAATAGTCCTTTATTAGAAGGAATGGTGTCAGGTTTAACTATAGGTATAAAATCATGTATTATGATTTTTGTATTTATATGAGTTAGAGCTTCTTTTCCTAGAATACGTTTTGATCAATTAATGTCATTTTCTTGAACTATACTTTTACCTATTATCATAGCTTTTATTGTATTAATTCCTTGTGTAGTCTATAGTTTTGAAATTATACCTAGTAATATAAGTTTATTATAGATTTATTTTTATATTTTTTTTTATAAAAAAGAAGTATATATATAAAAAAAAACATTTTTAGGAGTATTTATATTATATACATATTAGCTTTATATCACGAAAAACAATAAAAAAAATAATTTTATTATAATAGTATTTTTTATAGAAGTAATTGTTTTAAATATTGTGTACAAAGTTACTATTTAATTTAATATTGTATTTGTTATTTCACTTGTAAGAAGCTTAGGTAATGTCTTAGATATGTATTGAATATATACAATATTAGTTTATATCATATTTTTAATATTAGTATATAAATTGACAAAGCTAATAAATATAGTTATGTATGTATGCTATATAATTTTTCTTATGCAATTAATTTATCCTTTAAGGTTTATTATTTCTAAAAAAAAATTTTTTTTACCTAATGGTCTACTATCTATTATACTGAATATAGTGTTTTTTTTAATAAATAATCACTAATTATGTTATATAAAAACAAAATAAAATTAGTCGCGATTCAGCAGATAATACAAACACTGTTTATTACCTGATTAATAAAAATGAGCTAAATATAAGGTATAGATTAATAATAGATAATAACAGTATGAAGGATAAAATCACACGTACATAAGAAAATCCCTTGAATCGGGAAAACCCGATCCAGATAACCCTTCAATTGGACCATAGTGTAGTAATACCATCTTAAATATTAAGGCTTTAGTATGAGAGTTATTCTTATTATAGTATAGAGAAACAGATATTTGTAGTAATCTGAATTAGTTTAATAACAATAATTATTATACTAATAGAAAAACCAGTTACAGCGCTGCTAAATATATAAAAAATTATTTAAGTATAAATTAATACAGGAAAAATAGGTTTGTGATTATTACCTATAGCAGTTAATGTAACTTTCTCTCCACAAAATTTACTTTTATTACAAAGTATGTTTATAATAATTAGTTATTACCTTTATACATTTCCTGAATGTAACCTGATAACTAGTTTTTCTTCTATTATATCTATGTAAGTTGGTTTAGATAAATTTTTATTATGATTACATTAATAGTAAATTAATAAGAAAAATATATAATATACAATATATAACACTTATAAAAGTGTTATGATAATGCCTTATTTAAAAAATGGTATTACACATAGTTATTAGCTTTAATAAGGATGGAAATTAGAAATAATAAGCAAAATTATATGATAACCCAATTATATAATTAGCTGGTTAAGCAGCTGACCACATTTTATGCGGGATGGGGGATTAAATTAAAAATTTTTCTAAATGGGAGTTGAAGAATATACGCTGTAGGGTGATAAAGCGTAGTAAAGTCAAATATGTACGACGAAAGGTTGGAGGGTCAAAAAAAAAATATTTATATAAAATGTCATAAAAGATTTATAACATACAATATATATAATTATACACGTATAAATTATATACTTATGCGGATTGATGTAATAGTAACATAACTGGCTCATGCCCAGTAAATACGGGTGCAAATCCTGTGTCCGCACAATAATAAATAATAACTTACTTTCTAACTGTCATATGATAAGTAAAATTACTACGTATCCTTTGTATAAACATAATATATGTTATAATTGTATATATAAAGCTACGACACATTTTTACCAATTTCATCAGTTGGCTTTTACATTAAGTTTAATTAATACTACTATTAAATACGATATACTTGCGAATGAAAACAATTATAATATCTTTACAAATAAAAGAAATATAAACAAGAAAACACTAGATATATCAATGTGATTGGAACGGTGATTTTTAAGTAGTAATGCTAAAGATATTGGAACACTTTACCTTATATTTGCCTTATTTTCAGGGTTATTAGGTACAGCTTTTTCCGTATTAATAAGACTAGAATTATCAGGACCTGGTGTGCAATATATAGCTGATAACCAGCTTTATAATAGTATAATTACTGCACATGCGATACTTATGATATTTTTCATGGTTATGCCTGCTATGATAGGAGGATTTGGTAACTTTTTACTTCCATTACTAGTTGGTGGACCTGATATGGCATTTCCTAGATTAAATAATATTAGTTTTTGATTACTTCCCCCTAGTTTAATCCTCTTTATATTTGCAAGTACTATAGAAAATGGTGCCGGTACAGGTTGAACTTTATATCCTCCATTATCTGGAATTCAAAGTCACAGTGGACCTAGTGTGGATTTAGCTATATTTGCTTTACATTTATCTGGTATAAGTAGTTTATTAGGGGCAGTTAACTTTATAACTACTATATTAAATATGAGAAGCCCTGGTATCAGATTACATAAATTAGCATTATTTGGATGAGCAATATTAGTTACTGCTGTTTTACTATTATTATCATTACCTGTTTTAGCTGGTGCAATTACTATGGTTTTAACTGACAGAAATTTCAATACATCATTCTTTGAAGTTGCAGGTGGAGGTGATCCTATTTTATATCAACACCTGTTCTGATTTTTTGGTCATCCTGAAGTTTATATACTTATTATTCCAGGATTCGGAATAATCAGTACAACTATTTCTGCCAGTTCTAACAAAAGTGTGTTTGGATACTTAGGTATGGTTTATGCTATGATGTCTATAGGTGTATTAGGTTTTGTAGTTTGAAGTCATCACATGTATAGTGTTGGATTAGATGTAGATACACGTGCCTACTTTACTGCTGCAACTCTAATAATTGCAGTACCTACTGGTATTAAAATATTCAGTTGATTAGCTACTTGTTACGGAGGATCCTTACAATTAACACCATCAATGTTATTTGCATTAGGTTTTGTATTTATGTTTACTGTTGGAGGATTAAGTGGAGTTGTTTTAGCTAATGCTTCATTAGATATAGCATTTCACGATACTTACTATGTAGTAGCACATTTCCATTACGTTTTAAGTATGGGTGCAGTATTTGCGTTATTTAGTGCATGATACTTTTGAATTCCTAAAATGTTAGGATTAGATTATAACAGAATGCTAGGTAAAGTGCATTTCTGAATACTATTTATAGGAGTTAATGTAACTTTCTTTCCACAACACTTCCTTGGATTACAAGGTATGCCTAGAAGAATTAGTGATTACCCTGACGCATTTGCTGGATGAAACCTGGTAAGTAGTTTCGGTTCTATTATATCTGTGGTAGCTACATGATTATTTTTAAATATCTTATACGTTCAATTAGTAGAGGGTAAAAGTGTATCTAGATATCCATGAGCTATGCCACAATTCTATGCTGATTATTTACAGTTTTTACTGAATAGAGCATTTTTAAGCTTAGAATGATGTTTAAATTCTCCTCCTAAACCTCATGCATTTGCTTCATTACCTATACAGAGCGTTTTATTAGGCTTTTAATGGTGAAATGGTGTATACATGTGCAGATGTTATTGTAAGTGGAGTTACATATTTTTGATACTTTTATTCAACAGGGGTATTTTTGGGTTCTTAATCAGAAGGTCCTATGCCTCCTGCTATGTAAAAAAATAAATATATGGTCTAAATAAATAAAAATAAATATATATATATATACAACATAAAAAAATATATACAACATAAAAAAAATATAATAAAAAAAAAATACAAAAAATATTAGATATAATTATTAGCCTTTATAGCGCTGGAAATTAGGGATAGTAAGAAAAAATATATGATGGAGCTCTATCATATAACTATCTTAAGGTAGCTAACTACACTTTATGGGAGAAGGGGTACTAAGTTCTAATTATATTACAATTATTAGAATAACCGGGGTTTTAACATGGCTATACAGATGGGAAGTTGACGAAACTATGCTGTATAATTTGCATTACACAAATATACAATAGTAAGATCTTCAGTACACAACATACTCTTTTACTAAGTAGTTTAAGTTAACAAGATTAATTACGTTCGACCCGAAAGTGGAGGGGCGTCGTAAAGGGGGGGGATATAGTTTAATTGGTAAAACTGCGATTTTGCATATCGTTATTTTAGGATCGAGTCCTAATATCTCCAATAAAGAAAATAATATTAAGTAATAAAAAATATTAAAAAATAAAAAATATTAAATAAAAAAAAATTATATATATAAATATAAAATTAAGCTCGAGAAGCTCAATCTGGTAGAGCGGAACTCTGAAGATGTTTAGGTTGTAAGTTCAAATCTTATCTCGAGCATTAATAGTAAAAAAGGTATTGATGGGATAGGTATATATAAATATTATATAAATTATAATGTTATAAATAGGTATGCTGGAATTGGTAGACAGGTTCCGCTTAGGACGGAATGGTTTTATAACTGTGCAAGTTCAAATCTTGTTACCTATACATAAAAAACATAGTATGATATAAAATTGATAAAAACGGGTTCATTAAAGGGCACAATTAATGTTTGGTACAATGCCCGTAGATTAACGTATATAACTTTACATAAGATGCAAGTATAATATATATACTATCAGCAATTGATATAACACAACGTTCTATATGACATAGCTAGAGATATTTAATATATAAAGGAAATAGTAGTAAATTTTATGATTTGGTGATAAAGTCTGGTTGAGATAGTATTGAATAAAGTATACTTAAAGAATTACGCGGTAAATGTTATGATATTGTCATTAATAAGATAATACTATTAGATATATAGTAATATTATTTTTACAAATATTCACCCAGCCTTAACATAAATAGCTGGGTTTATATTAGGTTACAACTATACAAAGTAAGATAAATTTAAATTTTTTATCTGCACACATAGGTAAATGTTATCACAAAAATATTAATAGGTAAAGCAATATTTTTATTCATTAAGAAAACAATTAACAAATTAGAACTAAGTAGTCAAGTAGCTGTCACATGTGTATATCATAAAAGTAATTTATTATTTATAGGATTTTAAACTATTAAGTATGTGGCAAACTTTTGTGGTCTTTTTACCAACAACATAAAGAAATATATAACAAGAGGTTTCGTTTTAGACTTATTATTTTAAATTAAGATAAAGAAGATAATAAATGTATACTATATAAAAAAATTAACCATAAAAATGAAGAAAAAAATAATACACGTATATTATATGAAAAAAAAAACAAAAAAAAGAAAGAAATAAGATAAATTATATATAAAATATTAGGTAGAAAAACAAAAGAAAAATATTTATGTAAAATACTAACTACAAAAAAAAAAATTAATTATAATACAAAAAATAATAAAGAAATTTATAAAAAAAAATAATAAAAATAAATATATACATATAATATTATACCTTAAAGTCGTATTAAATTTAATAAGCTATTATCCGATTGTATCAGTAATACGATAAAAATTTATATATAAATATGTTGTGGACTAATCGGTAAGTCATAAATTTTTGGTATTTACCAATGAGTGTTCGAATCACTCCAACATAATATACGTAATATATCTATTATTACATATTAGGTAATAATATTTTACTGACCGGTTATTTAAGTAATTTTTGATTTAGTTATCGTTCTTAACGAATTACTTATTATATAGAATAGGGTATGTTTAAACTATACTTTTGTAAAAAAAAGATAATTTAATTAACCGATTTAAAATAATAAGGTGTGGCTTTTTCAATAAAGTCTCTTATAAACAAGATCTATATAGTTAGCGTAGACTAAAGTCCAATTAAAAGCTTTATTGTATTTTTGTAACAAAAAAATATACAGTAATATAGACAAAAAAAAAATAATAAATAAAAAAAAAATAATACATATAAAAAAAAAATATATAAGAAAAAATAATAAAATAACACCAAAAGGTGGATATAGTTCAATAGGTAGAACAACTGTATGTGGAACAGTAAGTTTCCTGTTCAAGTCAGGATATACACCCTTAATATTAATTAATTTTGTTTTTATCTACAAAACATGTACGGGTGATTTATTATATTTTTTTATCTTTTAGTATAATATAAATGTATATAAAGTATAAACTTTATACATTATAAAAATATATACGCGGTTTTTTTTATTAAAATGATTAATAAATCAAAAAATATGTACTATGGCAAATAATATTAAATAAAACGCCCGAGTAGTTCAACAGGTTAGAACATTAATTTCATGCATTAATAATGAGAATTCGAATTTCTCCTCTGGCTGATGACAAAACAAAATAAGTTAAAGATAAAAATTATTTTATAATAAATAAAATATATAAATAAAATATTAAATATAATAAAAGGAATTAGCTCAATTGGTAGAGCTACCGTTTTACACACGGTAGGTTAGGTGTTCAAATCACCTATTCCTTAAAAAAAAAATATATATAATATAAAATATCATAAAAAATTTATGACATATAATATATATATAAATTATATACATATAAATTATATATTAATGCGGATTGATGTAATAGTAACATAACTGGCTCATGCCCAGTAAATACGGGTGCAAATCCTGTGTCCGCACAATAATAAATAATAACTTACTTTCTAACTGTCATATGATAAGTAAAATTACTATGTATCCTTTGTATAAACACAATATATGTTATAATTGTATATATAAAGCTATGATACATTTTACCACTTTCATCAGTTATCTTATATATTAACACTAATCACTATTAATTTAACGTGTTATATGCTATCTCCGACTGATGCCTTCATTTTTAATTTTTTTGACTTTTCGTTCTACAATATGGCTACTATAATAGGTATGCTAAAGGGCGAACTTGCTGGTACAGTTAGTCCTCAATTAGTGCCTTTTTTATTAAATTATTGAAATAAAATGCTTGGAATTTTTAAACTAATCATACATATTATTTTTATAATTATCCTCTTTACAGTTTTTTGTCTTTGCTTTAACGATCCAGCGGAAGCGATGGAACCTGCCTTTCAATCTAAATCAGAGCTAGAAGAATCGATTGCGAGCACGAAATATCACCTTGAATACTGAAAGTCGCAATTTCGTGAATGTGAACGTATTTTTAAGGAACATATAATGTCAAATAATATGGATGGACAGAAAGAAGCTTTAGAAGCTATGTAAGAAAATCAAGAAAATATTAATTATAAAAGTGATTTACTTAAAAAATTAAATAGTAGGCTTTAATCTGGTAATTTTTTGTTTAATAGAGAAGATGTGGCAAGAAAAATATCACGTTAATTCAGGTCTTCATGGATTAATAACAGCAAAAATAACATATTTTATATGTTATAAAAAAAAAATTTTTTTTTATAATTAATGAGAATTTTTAAAAATCACCCTTTATTAAGCTTGGTAAATGGTTACTTAGTAGACGCACCTCAACCTAGTAATCTAAGTTACTTATGAAACTTTGGATCACTTTTAGCCTTTTGTTTAGTTATACAAATTATTACAGGTGTTACACTTGCCATGCACTACAACCCTAGTGTAGCAGAAGCTTTCAACTCTGTTGAACATATAATGAGAGACGTTAACAATGGATGATTAATAAGGTACTTACACTCTAATACAGCATCTGCTTTTTTCTTCTTAGTATACTTACATGTAGGGAGAGGATTATATTATGGATCATATAAAGCCCCTAGAACACTCGTATGAATTATTGGTACTATTATACTAGTTTTAATGATGGCTACTGCATTCTTAGGTTATGTTTTACCATACGGTCAAATGTCCCTATGAGGTGCAACAGTTATTACTAATCTTATGAGTGCTATACCATGAGTGGGACAGGATATTGTTGAATTTTTATGAGGAGGGTTTTCAGTTAACAATGCAACCCTTAACAGATTCTTTGCATTACATTTTGTTTTACCTTTCATATTGGCGGCTCTAGCATTAATGCACTTAATTGCACTACACGACAGTGCAGGTTCAGGTAACCCATTGGGTATTTCAGGTAATTATGACAGATTGCCTATGGCCCCTTATTTTTTATTTAAAGATTTAATTACAATATTTCTATTTATTATAATATTATCTGTATTTGTATTCTTTATGCCTAATGTACTAGGTGATAGTGAAAATTATGTTGTAGCAAACCCAATGCAAACTCCACCTGCTATAGTACCTGAATGATATCTATTACCCTTTTATGCTATATTAAGATCTATACCTAACAAATTATTAGGAGTTATAGCTATGTTTTCTGCCATTTTAATCATAATGACTATGCCATTTACAGACTTAGGTAGAAGCAGAGGACTACAATTTAGACCTTTAAGTAAAATAACATTTTATATATTTGTAGCAAACTTCTTAGTACTTATGCAATTAGGAGCAAAACATGTAGAATCACCATTCATAGAATTTGGTCAAATAAGTACAGTATTATATTTTTCTCACTTCTTAGTAATAGTACCTCTAATAAGTTTACTTGAAAATAGTCTAGTTGATTTACACTTAAACAGCTTAAATACTACTAAAAAATAAAAAAAATATATAATAAAAAAAATAAATATAATAAATAAAAAAA
>CATIWK010193551.1:0-15726 GCA_949634005.1 Mallotus japonicus
TGACAGTTTATCATCCACATGTTAGCAGTTGCTCATTTATCAAATTGTTGTTAGAAGCAGCGATACAAATGATGAGCTGAAAGGAGAAAAAACAAACAAAAAAGAGCAGCAGAGTACCAAGAACAACGAAGAAACCTTCCCTTGAAAGTGCATAAGCGGCAGCCTCACCAAGACCAGATGTAGCCTGCAGCAGCAATGAGTACAAACTAAAAAAAAAAAGGATATGATATCTCATTTTAAAATTGATTTATTCTGCAACAGGTAGAAGAAAATGCTAGCCTGGATGAATGTGATAGTGGAATGGACAGGATACTTACACCAGTAATAATGCAAAGGGGTCTGGCATATGTTGATCCAGTGTTTTGCTGAAGTACTTGGCCCTGAATCATAGATTAAACTGTGTTTCGCATGTGCATCACTTCGCGTCTTGATAGCTCTTTCCCATAAAGTGTTTCTATAAAGTGGTTCATTGTCATCTTCACCTCGATTATCTTCAACACAACAAGATTTCACGAAACAAAGACATTTTGACCTGTTCTGGCGTTTGCCGCGTTCTTGATTAAAAAAAAAGAAGAAAGTTCTTGATAAAAAAAAAGAAGAAAGTTGGCGATAAGGCAAAAGAAACAAATCACGACAAGGGAGAAGGCGAATGAGACATGAGCCTTCTTAAGCTTCTTTAGCTCGAACCGAAGCTCAGCCACACAATCATCAAAATTCAGTGTCCATCTTCAACATATGCAAATTTACAATTTGATTTGGGGAATTTTGCATTTTTTGGGTTTTTTTTAGCTCGATCTTCAACTTAATCCACACCAAACATATTTGCTTCTTGAAAAGAATTTCACACTTCAATTCTCGTTGCTCAAACGATGCTAAGCAGATCCACAAGAGCCATAGCACAGGACTGGGAACCTATAGTGCTACGCAAGTCAAAAGCGAAAGCCCAAGATCTTCATGACCCCAAGGCTGTGAACCAGGCTTTCCGATCAGGTGCACCAGTTCAGACCATCAAGAAATTCGACGGAGGCGCTAACAAGAAAACAACGATTTAGAGAATCAATGGTGAAGGAGAAATTGGTATAGAAGTCTGTAAGCTCCTTATCCCAAAGGTGCAGCGGTTGGGCATAGGTGATTCGACCCATGCTGAAATCCAAGGAGTTGGCGGCTTCGTTTTTGGTGAGTTGGATGTTCCTATTAAAGTCGACATAAGCGTCTCGTGTTCTATTTATCCTGTCACCATTCTGATTGAAGCTGAGAAAATTGAAGTTTAAGGAAGCTGCAAGAGGCACTTTGGGGAAGAAGAAGGCTATCACCACCATCACCACCAAAGACAGAAGCTGATTTGATTAAGGGGATTTCACGTTTTTTGGGTAGTTTTTGATCTAGGGATTTTGACGTTTTGAGGGGTTTTGTGAGTATGTTGGGTTAGTGAGTGAGACCCACATGCCATGTAAGAAAAAAAACTCTTGATTTGTGGGTCCCATTTGCCACATAAGCTTCAATTAACGGACAAAAAACGGCAGGGGTTATTTGCACCATTTTTGAAACGTTAATGGTGTTAAAAAATCCTAAAAAACATTGATGGTAAATACGCATTTAGGTCAAAACTTCAGTGGTGTATTTGCACCTTTTCCCTTGAAAATATGGTTCGTTGTATTCACAGCAGCATAATGATTGTGTGCAAGAGAGAAATCACAGCTATGTGTTGTGCAGTGTTTTTGAAAAATCCCAGCCAATGGTTCAATGTAGAAGGACAACATGATACTTGAAATCATTGCAATTGTCACTACGAATAACAGAAAAGAACAAAAAATAACTATAGGGCTCTAGACATAATAAAAACAGTATAATATGGAAAAATAAGCCTCTAATTGGATTAAAAATTATATGTAATAGAAGGAACTAGTTTTCTGACATGTTTCAGCCAGTTATAATGGGGTAATTTACATCTCAAAATTCCATGAGCTCTCAGCAGACAGTTTTGGCATGCACAGGCCCTCAGCCAAATTAAAAGAAGCTAAAATCTGCCAGACAAAAAGTCACAACCTCAGTAATAGGCATAAAAGGGTACTGAATGTCAAACAATAAATCAAGCATATCAGCTATACAGAATTCCCTTCTAAATATTTTTGTTGGGGGGGTGGGCTATTGAATTGTTATGTGATTCCTCTCGGTGTATAATATATAAAAATACCGGAATCCTAAGGAGCTCCCCCCCAACCTCGGTGCCTTCCTTCCCTGCCGGAAGGGGGAACGCAAGCGAGGGCTGCCTCTCCTCCAATTCACCTCCCGTCAGGTATTTATTGGGCGCTTAACACTTACCGAATTAGTCAAGTTAAGCGCCCGATAAATACCAATTTGACGGTATGGAGCCATCGTTGTCGAGTTAGTAGCTGTCAGAGTTATTAGCCTATATGATTAATGCTATTCTATATGCATTATCTACAAATGTATGGAAAGTCATTTTGTCATACTGTATATGTTCAGTAAAACAGAACTACAAATATATAGAAAGTCATTTAAAGAACATCAGAAAACTAAAAACTAAGAGTAACGAAACTTTTCTCAACGGATTCACTTGAACTTGGCAATCTCAAAGACATGATAACAGAGTTAAGTCAGCTTATCTGCATAAACACTCGAAAAGATCTGTCAGAATTGCATTATAGCTTTAAGGGAACTAGCAACCTTTGATCCCAGATAAAATGGTACCTTCCTATTTTAAATTGGCACAAAGTCACCATGACATTAGTATTTAATTATGGATTTAAAACTTAATGGTCATAGCTGGCATCACTGATCACCATTTAAACATAATTGAACTTTAAAAACAAGCTTTACTTGAGTCATGGAAGCCTTGAAATTTTCTCTTAAATAAGAAATTTGTGTAAACAGGCATATACCATCTAAACATGCATCTCATAAAAGCATGAACACGAGACAAATAAGTCAATCTTAGTGTCTATGTGCAATAAGAACTACATATATTTGCTAGAACAGATTCTCACACCACAGCCCACGGGTCTTTCCGAATCCATACTATGTCAGTGTGGGCTAGTGTTATCATCCCGACTATAAAAAATCAGTCATCCATCTCTAGGCCACTTTGCTATATCTAGATTGTAGAGCCAGCAGCTGGAATTAAAGAATTGCAAAATTTTTTAGAAGTTGACTAATTGGTTAGTTCAATAAGACTTTGAGGCTTGAGCATTCTACAATTCAACCCCATAAAATAATCTGCACTGTACTTATTGTAAGTATATGTCGCTGCAATCTTTTCAACAGACAACAAATGCACAAGAGGTTTAAGAGAGTAAGCCAGAGAGTAAGTCCATGTACCTTAATCCCTCCCTCTTTGTTTAGCGGTGATTTCCAAGACCACTCAACACCCAAATCCTTGCTCGCCGTCTCATAGGAGACTCTAATCACATCACTATCAATCCGATGAGAAACAGCTAAATCCCAAGAATTCTTACCAAAATCAAACCCAGGCTCAATTGCTGTAACTCCTCTATGCACATAGCTATACTTCAACTTACAATTCCTTGTGCCCAGTTCATAACTAGAAGATAACTTGTTAATCGGATCAATAACAAGAGTCCCATCCAAAACCGTACGATTTTCATTTCTTGAATGACTGTAAGTCCAATTCACCTGCTTCTCCAGCACATTTACGCTGTTCATAAACTGAAACCGAACATCCTGCACACAACCCAGAAACAGTAAACACCCAGAAATTCTGAAAGGCTAAAAAGAACAAAAACAAAAAAAAAAGTTGAAAATTTTCTCTGATTTTTAGTTGAACTGAACGTGAAGAGAGCATTAAGAAGTAAGGACCTGATTGGGAACGTCATAATCGACAATGAAGGAGCCAGGTTTTTCGAGGGAAAGAGAGAAGTCATCGACGTCGACAGCGGAAGTGTTGCCGGCAAAGACAGCGTTGCCAATAACTGCTCGGAGATTGAGATCTCCGGCGTTAGCTGTGACAGTTCCGGTGACGCCTTTGTTACCTCTAAAGGCCACAGCGCTTCTTATCATATTTTTCTTTTCTGGGTGTATACACAGAGAGTGTGGTTTGGTTATATTTGCTGCAAATAACTGCCGGTGCGTCGCTGTTTATAGCGGCACCTACTTTGCATTTTTTTTTTCTTTAATCAATTCTTTTTATTCCAATATTTGTCACAAAACCAAAAAAATTTATCTTATCCTTCTCCTTTTTTTAATGACTAATAATTTTTATTTCTACATCATAATTTGGTTTTTAAGAGTTTTTTTATCAATGGGAAAGATGAATAGGACGATTTGAGGGGTGAATTAGCCAACTGGCAATATAGATAGACATAGTTAGAATGGTTTCAGATGGCGTTGCTTTGATGTGTTTATTCTTTTCAAATTTTTAAATCTTTTTTTTATAAAATTTTGATGGTTTTTTTATTGTAAATTTTTATTGATATTTAGTTTACGGCTTATTCAAGCCATTCAATGATCAAATAATTTACGTTTATTCAAGCTATTAAATAAAGTATACAAATTACAAAGTTGTAAATTTAAAAAAGAAAAATCTATCAATACAATTGAAGAATAGTAATAAAAAAATTTTACAATTTTAAAGGAAGTTTTATTTAATATTTTTTTATTATATTGTTATTTTATCTTATCTCTTCACTAATATCTATTTTAATTTTTAACAAATAAAAAATTAATTTTTATGAAAAAGTATTAATTAATTAATTATAATAATAATAATAATAATAATAATACATCACCCCACATGTGAATAATATGCATGAGCACTTGGCTATCAATGAACAATTTTAATTCAATCAATAAATAACAATATTGAGGTAGTTCGAAAAAATAACAATATTGAGGAACGTGAGGGTGGAGCCTTCAACATAAACAACAAAACTTACAACTGCATATAAAAGTTATCTTAGGTGCATGTAGCATAAATGAAATAGAAGAGGTTAATCAGGGCTGCCACTGTTCTATTCAGCGGTAACGTAGGCATTTAGATTGCACCTAAAATGGTTCCACAGTTCCTTAATAACAAATGAGGTTGCCTGCTTTGATTGACCTAAGCACATTGGAGTTTCCCTTCTTAAGATTATTGATTTTGCTGAGAAAAAATTACATTTGTGTTTGTGTACAAACCAATTATAGCTCCTGATTTCTCTCAAGTACAGTGGCAATAACAGGGTCTATCATTTCAAGACATTACATCCTCTGCCTGATTTTGCACCAATGTCGATGCAAGCATTCTGCATTCAGGGATGGGATTTGTGGCATCTAGGAATGTTCCCAATCTTCACGATTTTCGTCAGTGGCCTGCCATCAAATTGATTTGCCACCAATATACTTCACACCATGAATGAAAGAAGTTGAGCACCTCAAAACTTTGACAATGATCGTCCATTATGCTGTTAACTTTCTATACCGGAATCCAGTCATTTTCACTATCTTGAAAAGCACTCATGTTTGAGATGGAGAAGTGACAGACCTTACAGCAAATGTAAAGCCACTGCCACAATAAACTTTCAAGGTGAATTCTTGGTTCTCATCTTCGTCAACTAGGCTGACTGATTGAGGATTGGTTTGGTCTTTTGTGTTCCCCAAGCCAAGTTGACCATGTTCACCCCATCCCCATGTCTTTATTGCTCCATCCGCTGTTATTAGAATAACATCAAAACATGCTCATGACCAAATGATCCCCCAAGGGAAAAAATAAACCTCTATATTTGCGGTAAGAGGGAAAAAAATCTTGCCTGTTAATAAAGCAGAATGCTCAGATCCTGCTGCAATCTCTACAACTTCCACCCCATCAAGACTAGAGACTCTATCTAAAACGGCATGTGTTGAATCTGTTGTCAAGTGAAAAAGTGAATTTTTATATCGGCAAATGCTAGAAGGAACATGCAGAATAATGATCTCCTGTACGTAGCTCTATTGGCTAAATGAAATTTTGGAAAACAATTGTAACTTATGCTTCACCAGTTAAATGCTTTGCTGAGATTATTTTCTCAAGATCACCAAGTGCTCCATGGCGATCACCGCCGAGGATAAAGACTTCACCATCAACTGTTAAAGATATCCACATTAACAAGTCAGGGACCATTCCTCAAATCTTTACAAAGGAATTGTCAACTAGGTAAGAGTAAAGAGAGGATTTAACACACCACAGTCCACACACACAAGAGAAAGAAAAAGATTGTACCAGTCAATGCTAAAGCATGGTTCCATCCAAGTGCAACTTTGATGAACTGCAAAGTTGAAACCAAATGCTGAGGACTAAAAACATCAGAAGAGCCAGGAAATCCTCTTCCCCAAGTAAACAGATGACCATCAGCTGGTTTAACCAGTATGATAAAACGTGAAAAATGTTCTGCCTTTATTGCAAAGTGAAGAAGTATGGATTGTGGGCACACTTACCAGATAATGCAGCACTATGATCTCCATTTGCATTAATGCTACTGATTTTAATGTCTTCAAGTCCACAGGTAACCTGGGGAAGACTAACGGATTTAATCTTATCTTTGGAGATACCCAATTGACCACGCTTTCCAGAACCAAAACCATGAACTTGGTTTCCTGAACAATCTGCACCACAATGACCTTGTTAACATTAGTTTTACACACCATTCTGCAAATTGTACATACTTCACGCCAAATGCCCATTCAACTCATTTCACTAAACAGCAATTTTCCTTCAGAACTTTTGCTCTCAATAACCAAATATTAGACATGTATTCCAATTTTACCATTGAATCTTGTTGTCCCATTCATACAAAGAAATTTTGAAGGAAAAAGGCAACCTACTTGTTCTATCTGCTTCCTAGCAACTTCAAATCAAATAAATCATTCTTTAAGCATATATGTATCTCTCTCTATGAGCTCCACATCATTACATTGCGAGCAGAAGTGAAAAAGAATGCGTATGCCTACCACACATTTACCTTTCAACAAGACAAGTGAATGTCGCATGCCACATGCTATCTGCTGAACATGTCTATTAGCAAAGTACGAGACTTGAAGAGGAATAGTCTGCGACTCATAATCACCATGCCCAAGCTGGCCAAACGAACCATCTCCACAAGTAAAAACACACCCTTCATCTGGAAAGTCCCCAAAAAGCAAAAATAAATAAAAGATTGAACATTGTTAAGGGGGAAAACACAAGATATAAAAATAGAAGTAATAAAAAATAGACCTGAAACAAAACCAGAGTGGTTCCAGCCAGCAGAGACATGAGTTATAACGTAACTATCCAAGAACTTTACAGGCTTCGGAAGTAATCTAGTGATCATATCTCCATGGCCAAGCTGGCCAGATGTGCCTCTGCCCCAGGTCAATACTTTCCCACCTATTTGATTAAAAAGTGGAACAGAGAGAGATTAAAAAGCGAGTCAATTTGATTTTAAAAAAAAAAAAGGTGAAGAAAAAAGAAGTGGGTTGGTGGGAGGTTCGGAAGTACCAGAAGTCAAAGCGATAACATGAGCACCGCCGCAGGCAAGGGTGGATATATGCCCAAAAGGAGGAAGGTGAAGGAGTTGAGGCAGATGCCCGTCCTCCAGCTTTCCCGTGCCTAACTGCCCATCCGTTCCTGCTCCCCAACTCCAGACTTGTTGCTGCTGCTCATATTTTTTTTGTTCTTCCTGTACTTCCGGTCTCTCAGCTTCTTTTCCTTTTTCGTTTTCTTCTTCCATACTACTACTGTGTACTCAGATCCTCCCTCTGTTTTTGCAAGCTTTCGAGTTTTGACTGCCTCTCATGACACAGCGTCCAAATAAAAAGCCCCATTTTCATCTTCACTTTGATGGGCCTTCTGAGCTTTTCGAATTGTTGATACAATAATGGTCTAATTGCTTTTCATTTTTTTTTTGGTTCTCCTTCATCATCTGTTTTTTTATATTTCATTTTTTCGTTCTTTCCGAATAGATAGCCGATTACTAACTCACGAAATGGTGGAGATGGACCAAATTGCAAGTAGCTGCAAGAATGTAGTGAAATTTCATCCTTTTAAATAAGGGGTGATGCAACTGGCAATGCCTTCAAAAAGGTACACCCTGATCTAATTAGTATGGTAATGATGCTAGATCCTGAAAGGCAAAATTCATCTTTAAGGCCCTGAACTATAGTGATTTTTCTATTGAGCCCCTATCGTTTTATTGTGTTGCATTGAATCCCTATCGTTTTATTTACCTATCAATTGAGCCCCAATTTGACAGATTCCCTTAACACCGTTAAGGGATGAATATTTTAATTAAAAAATACCACGTCTACAGTAATTATTTACATGTGGCATATTAAAAAATAAAGTTGGCAAATAGTGAGGGATATTTTTGGTTTTTCACTTCACTCCTTCAACCTCTTGTCCGACGCTTTGATCAATGGTCTCGTCGGAGCTGGCGATGGGACCATCGCTCAGCTCATCACTTGTCCTCTCCAAACTGTACGATTTTCTCTAACTCTGTACAATTTCGGCAAGCGTACCACATTTGAAGTTTATTTAGTAGAAAAACATAGTCACAGAAGATAAATTGAACAATGAATAGATATTGTCAATGTTATTGCTCCTATAAAAAAAACATATACACAGAGTATATACGTGCAAAGGAGAAACGATGGTGGTAAATTACTGAGCATGTATAGAAACTATATGGTATAATTAGTAATCAAATCAGAAAAATGGAAGGAAACAAATATGAAGTATATTATCGACATGTTTTTGTTAGTGTCATGGTTAAATTAAATTGTGTTTGCCGAAGATAGACGGTCCTCTGGAGCAAGAACTTGTTTGTGCGCGCACTCTATGAATCCATGTATGCTTACACAACATCCAGTATTGGAGCTCAACATATTGGACATTTTCCAGTGCTCCATTGCAGCTCATGGGCACATTTGAGACAGATGCACATATGCCCACATCTGAAAAACAAGAAACTATATCAAGATATGCTACTAATGTTTACTTTACACATGAATTAAAAGCTATATCAAAGCTTTAAGATGAATTACCTATACAAAAATGAATCGACTTGCATTTCATAGCAGACACAGCAAGTGCGTTTCTTTATTGCCATATCTGTTGAAGACCTTGATGCCCCTTGAACTGTAAGAAGAATTTTAGGCTTGAATTGTTTAAAGATTTATCAACAGACATAAGCTAATAGTTTAAATGCTAATATAAATTTAAATGCTTTTCTGTCGGTGCTTACATTCGTCCTTCAAACCAAGAAAACAAACAGCCAACTAACCAGAGATCAGAGAGTTAAATAATGATGCAAAAGAATAACCAATCGATGCCTTAATTCAAAAACCCAGAAATCAAAAACCAAAGTAAAGAAATAAAAAACTAGAAATAAAAAACCCAGAAAAGCAAAAGAAAAAGCAAGCATAACCCAGAAATCAAAAACCAAAATAAAGAAAAAGAAGAAGAAAAGAGAGCTTTCTTTAATTTTTTTTTTAATGGCTAGAACTGATATGTTTTTGTGTTAGTTAACAGTAAAAGAGAGTAGAGTAGTGAAGTGAAGTGAAGTGAAGTGTTTTTGTTCGGTCCAGGGGCGATGGGCAGGAGGGTGTAAAGTGAAGTGAGGTTGTGAAGTGATCGGGAAATGACGACGGTGGTGAAGGAAAATATGGAGATGGATGTATAGGTCGTTGAGGTGGTGGTTGGTTGTGTCAATTTTTGAGCAAGCAGAGGCTTAATTAATTAGGTTTCTTATTTGTTCAATTTAGGGAGGGTACTCTTGTCATTTAACATGCTTAGTCAGCATTACTAAGCTAACTCAGCCAACTTTTGACTATTCAACATAGAAATGAATGGTCACTCGCCACTTAACAGCGCGTGCCCATCACGTGCATTTATTCTGTTAAATTAGGGCTCAATTGGTAGATAAATAAAATGATAGGGGCTCAATAGAAAAAACTACTATAGTTCAAGGGCTTAAGAATGGATTTTGCCATCCTGAAATACAAATAAGTAAAGCCACCTTGCACAATTTATTGCCATATGATTTTGTCAAAACCTGTCAATTCGCTAACATAGGGCTCTTTAATAAACATGACACAAGAGTCAATAATCCTGCAACTCCTGATGGAGTTATACAATAACAAAAAGCATCATTAACAATCACCAACTTTTCAATTGGAAATCCAGCCAACTATCATTTCATTCAAAAAGCTCTTCAAGAATCAAGTGAATGCAAGCCATCTATATATATATATATCAGGAAAAATGCAATTCATTTCCAATCCACAATTATCCAACTCTTCAAAGATATGATACATGCATATTAATGCTAAAGAAACACTTTTATATCAAATTTTTTTTTAAAAAAAATTACAAAGCAGTGATCAATAAAATCAAAAATAAACCAAAGCACACAATGTACGCATCACCACCAATAGAAACATCTATAAAGAAGCTAGAGAGCAATGTAGACTATGTAGTATCTAAATCCTTCACTAATTTCTTCTTAGCTGCCACCCTTCTTTGCAACTTCAAGACACACAGTTGGTTCCTATCCATCACTAAAAACTAAACACACACTGATGATACAAGAGAGCATACCCCTTCGACAATGAGAAAGACAATTTGCTAGAGGATATCATCATAAGCAACAATGTCCCTGCCTTTGAAAGGCACATCTAACACAGTAGACGCATCGCTATTATTACTACTACTACTTCTTGGGTTGACAATAGCTGAAGCAAGCTTATTACCTCGTCCACGTCTGCTTAATGGTATCTCAGCCCGCAACAGTTTAGAGGCTGACCCACTCTCCTTATTACCTCTAGCCCCAACACCTTCCCTCCACTGCGCAAGCGGATCTGTCGCCCATAGCACCTGTACCTGCACCAAACCACTCTCGTTTCAATATCCAAAATTGCAGCTAAAAATACAAAGCAAATAAATAAACCTTCCTCAGAGATGAAATCAACGGGCCTCCTGAACTTGTAGGCGATAAACAGTTTGCTCCAGAAATCAACTTTTTAGCCTAATTAGCCTAAAATTTGTATAATGTTGCTAATTAGGTCAGATTTCAGTATCATTGAACAGAAATTGGTCATGGACTAATTAAGCAAAAAAGGCTAGTTTTGGATCTAATTGCACATTTTCCACAAGCTCAAGATGCAAATTGATATTTAAGCTGATAATTTTTTTTTTCCTGAAAAGCTTGATGCTTTCAATAGCTAAGCAATATCTGTATCTGAACCAGCAAATGTTACAGCGGAATTGCATCGAATGCAATTTTACAAAACTACCCAAAGAAAAAATATAGAATTTCGAGTTCAAACGAGGGCTAAGAAAGTATAAAATCCCAAACCTTTTTAGAATCAACAGTGATGCCGAAGGAGGCATCAAGGGAAGCAGCAATGGCAGCTTCAGCTGAATCCTTGGCACGGAACGTGATGAACCCTACATCACGGTCAATGCGGATGCGAGAGATTTCACCGTAAATCTCGAACCTTGATTTCAAGTCAAGAACGGAGCAATTCGACGGCAAACCCATTACGACAACCGCAGGTGGCGGCAGAGGCTTAGCGGTGGGCTTGTCGAGTTCTTCATCGTCGGTGGATGGTGGAGGATGAGGAGGCAGAGGACGACGCCGTTTAGGGAAGGGAACGCGGTCATGGCGCGAGAAGTAGGGTTTGTCTCTCTTGCGACTCATTAGATTTGAACTCTGTGAACTGATTCTGTTGTGTTGTCTGAGCTCAGTTTGGTAAAAGGATCGTGTCACGTGGCAATGATAGTTCTTTTAAGATAACTAATAATACGCTGTCGTTTCGTAGTTCCATAATTTATGTTGAAAATTCTTTTTCTATACTTTTCAAAAATAAAGGGCTTCCCACAAATTCAATTTTCCTCCCTTTTTTTCCATAATTATAATACCTCATAAAAATCAATTTAGTGTTTTATATTGTTTAAAAATATTTTATATTTATTGGGTTTGAATTCTACAATCTTCAATTTAAAAAAATTATTTTTATTTGATTTTAAAAGAGGGAAGTTATTTCATGTTGTCGTGAAAGTTATTTCATGTTGTGCGACATTCTTATTAATTAAAAATATTGTATATTTGTAAAAAAAACACATTTTTAAATTAATTTTATTAAAATTTGTCAATTTATCTTTTTAAATGCAGAAAAATAGATATGAAGGCCACTCTCACCTATAACATCCCAATTTGTAAAATGAAAAAAATATATATATTATATTTTGATTATGGGATAGTATTAATATTTTGATCTTAAAAAGATTAAAATAAATTTATAATTTCAGAACACTTGAGTATTACATGAGTTGACTTATTTTAACAAAGTTTTTATTAAAAATCATCACTTCGGTAACTCCTCCCCTTTGGTTCTGTTTTATCCCTTCTCTTGTTTTATAGTATAACACTTCGGAAATTCGCTAAGCATTTCCCGGCGGCTAACTACAAAGCGGAGCAACATCTTCCCAATTACAAAGTAAGAGCTGAGCTAGCAAAGTCTTTCTCCATTTCCTCAGAAATTTCCCAACTTTTTCCTAAAATCACCTGCAATTTCAACTCATTATCTAGGAAAAAGTGTGATATTTCTGTGTCACCTAATCCGCAATTTTGATGACATTTTGAAGCTTCCGAAACCCACTTCTGCTTATCTTCTTTTTTTTATCTCAAAATGGCTGCCTTTGTCTCACAATTACTACAATCGGTCTCTTTTAGGAAGACCCATCTCACAATTTTGCATAATAATGTAAAAAAATCTGATCTTTTTCCGCCCATTACCCAAAAGAAGCTGTCTTTCATCAAGTCAGAGCCATTCGTAGCACTTCAAACGGTTAATTTTCCCGGCTATGGTCGTTTCTCAGCTGCTCCCTTCACTGCAACTAGAGCTTCTTCTTCTTCTTCACATGGGTTCCTTGGTTCAGCTGAAGATGAAAACATATTGCCTTCTTTTGAGGAAAAACCAGCAAAGTTTGTTTTTTGGGTCGTGATTTGGGCTTCCATTTCTCTTGCTTGGTTTGCAGTTTCAAGAGATGCCAATGCAGCTGTTGATTCTATTAAAGCTTCGAGCTTTGGGCTAAGGATTGCTAGTTCCCTTCGAGGTTTAGGTTGGCCTGATGAGGCTGTGGTGTTTGCTCTTGCTACACTTCCAGTGCTTGAGCTTCGTGGTGCTATTCCTGTTGGTTATTGGATGCAACTTAAGCCTATAACCTTAACAGTCTTATCTGTTATTGGGTTAGTATCTTCATGCTTGTTACAATTCAATGCTCATGATAGGGATGCTTTTATGAACTTTAATGAATCGGTGATTCTTGGTGGTCAAAATTGCTTTGCTTTTCTCAATTGCCATGAACCTACTTGAAGAAATGCCAGTTTAACATTTAATTAGGCCAAATTAGTTTGCATGAAATTGTGTCTGATCTTTTGCTTTCTTCCACACGTGCTTCTATAATTTTGTATCTGTAAAATTGGTGAGCATTAAAGATACGAGTTCCAGTTCTGTGGATGTTAGCCTGGATGTTTTGTAACATTAATAGTGCAAAGGAAAGGTACATTGTGTCCAGAAATCAATGATTAGTTTGAGTTTAACAAATTTTGGGCTCTAATTGCAGAAACATGGTTCCTGTGCCTTTCATTATACTTTACTTAAAGAAATTTGCATCATTCCTCGCTGCAACAAACCAGACAGCATCTCGGTTCCTTGACATGCTTTTTGAGAATGCCAAAAAGAAGGCTGGCCCTGTGGAAGAGTTCCAGTGGCTTGGCTTGATGCTTTTTGTAGCTGTTCCTTTTCCTGGTACTGGAGCATGGACTGGAGCTATCATAGCTTCTATTCTTGATATGCCATTCTGGTCAGGTGTATCAGCAAACTTTTTTGGTGTTGTTTTGGCTGGACTGCTGGTAAATTTACTGGTCAACCTTGGCCTGAAGTATGCAATTGTTGCTGGTATTATACTCTTCTTGATATCCACTTTTATGTGGGGTGTCCTTCGAAACATTAGGTCTTTGAGCTCCTCAAAATGATAATTTTTTTTTTTTAAAATAAAATGATAATCTTTTGATGGAATAGATTATATGTACTTATCAAGAGAGTTAATTTACAATTAATGTTTCCAATTGGCTTTCTCTGTTATCCGGTAGTTGATGGCAGTTCATTTTCGTAGGTTGTAACCTTTGATTTTGCGGAGGGAGTTGGCATTCACTGATTGTACTGCACAAAATATTGTTCATTTTTTTTTTTGGTTCAAACTTTTAGGGTATTTTGATGTTCTTGAGATAAAAATTATAGAAGTAATCAAATCTTCAACAGGGGGATTTTGGCTTTGATGAGGTTATGAATATATCTTTTTCTTAATTAGTTTAATGAATGATGATGTTAATGCAGATGAAATTTATCTATTTGGATTTCAAATTTTCCCACAGTACAGAGGTGCAGATGAATACACACATTTAGGCACCTGAACTGTCATAGAATCTCATCACTGTGAATTGCATCTATTTTCCTAATACGACTGTTGATCCTGCTTGATACTAGCATTTAAACAGGAAGAAGCTATTTGGCATGGTATTGTATAAATTACTAGTTTAGGAAATAGTAATGCAGATTCATAATGTGGGTTGAAACTTGACCCATTGGAGTCTTTTGGTGAATATTGGGCTCATTTTAGAGGTGTAAGCACCAAACAAGAACCTAGTGATTTATATGATGAGGTTTGGAGCCAAAACTTCTAGTGACAGATTCCTCAAGTATGCATGGTTCTGCATAACAATGTTACATGACATCTTACCAAATTCCTGTTACCCTTGACTGGTTTAGTGCTCTATCTTGTTTTAAGTTTTAACAGAAGCATTTATGTGAAAACCAATCACTGCAGAATGAATTTTTCGGAATCTTCACCATATGATTTAGGCCTCATATGCTCTTGAAGCTCTAATGTTTCTTCAGAAAAAGAAGAAATGTCCTGTTATGGACATGAAAAAAGCTACTATGAAGCAGTGATTTTATTCAGTGTTGTGTTTCTTCTGTGGATAAACCTGAAATTTTATGCTCTGATAGGAGTAGAGCATCAATAGATGGTGTCTCGCTTGGCCTTTTGGTGAATAGTGAAAAGACATAGCTGTTTCCCGCGTTGAGTTTCCAAATCCAATGGCAAACTAATATGAATTCAGACTGGAGTGGAGGGTTTCACTCATCAAATTTGAAGGAATTTGCGGATGGTGAGTTGGAATTTTGGGCTTCCCACATAATATGGGTGACGGTCTCTGCCCTAAGTTATCAAGCCTAGTCCATAATTACAGGTCTTGAGTCTTGACTACTGTGATCATTTTTCTTGGGCTTTTTTCAAAATAATGGTTGATTTTTTTTTTGAGAAATTTACATAAATACACGACTTTTTAGTTTCAGTTTTCAGCAAAATATCCATATTTTATCATTAATTATATGAATATCCATTTTATTTTCAATGGTACCCATTTTTTTAATTTTTTTTTCATTTTTACTCTCATTCGTATTCTACTTGTTCCTTCATTATTTTTTTATTCTCTCTCCCCTTTTTTCTTTTTATTTTATCCTTATTTTTATTCATTTTTTTCTCTACTATCCTTATTTTTTAAATTTTTTATTTTTATTTTTTCGCCCTTTCTTCTTTTTTTATTTTATCCTTATTTTTTATTTTTTCTTTTCTCTGTTATCCTTATTTTTTTTCTCTGTCATCCTTATTTTTTCAATTTTTTTATT
>CATIWK010193619.1:0-39594 GCA_949634005.1 Mallotus japonicus
TTTTTGAGAACTTGCTGCATAGCATTTCTGTGATATGATGCTATCGTTTTGCGGGAATAGAATAGAAGTAGTAATTTTTCTTCATTTCAATGGGAAAAAAAAAATAACAAGACAAAATGCATTTACATATAGTTTGGTTTGGTTTTGGGATGGACTGTGTCATGCCGTTGAGGCACTTGCATGAAGGGAAACTAAGGAAGCATAAAATCCATCATTGATTTTGATCAAAGTTTCATGCTTTCCCTTCTCTACAATAACTCCATTTTTAACCACTGCGATAACATCTGCATTTTTAATCGTAGATAATCGATGGGCTACAACTACTGTAGCTCTGTTCACCATTACTCTGTCCAATGCATCTTGTACCACTCCCTCAGACTCTGCGTCTAAAGCACTTGTAGCCTCATCTAGCAGCAAAATTTTTGGACTTTTCACTATAGCACGAGCTATTGCTACCCTTTGTTTCTGCCCGCCTGACAATTGAACTCCTCGCTCTCCTACAACAGTATTGTATCCCTGCATTTCGCAACGTAGCAACATTAAGCAACAGAGGCTCTTAAGAATAAGATAACATCAACTAACTCATCTTGCCATTCTCATCTACGCAAAAAGCTTTTATTTATAATTATAGTTTTGAGTATGAATATCACCTGTCCTAAGTTGCTAATGAACTTGTGTGCATTAGCCGACTCTGATGCAGCTAAAATTTCCGCTTCAGTTGCATTTCCATCCTTTCCATATGCAATGTTGGCACGGATCGTATCATTAAACAATACTGGTTCTTGGCTCACTAGCCCCATTTGCTGCCTCAACCACTTCAGTTGGAGCTTTTGGATTTCAACTCCATCTAGAGTTATATGACCTGAATCAGGATAGTCAAATCTTTGCAACAATGATATGACCGTTGATTTTCCGCTTCCACTTTCACCAACCAGAGCCACAGTCTAATACATATAGATAAAATATTAAACGAATTAAGTGTTTTTTTTTTGGGGGGGGTCTTCTGCAAGCTAACTATTTTGCAAGAACAAGAAAATATAAGAAACGAACGATAATTACCTTGCCAGAGTGAATTGCCAAGCTCAAGTCTCTGAAAATTTGAATATCCGGCCTAGATGGATACCTAAAGCTTACATGACGAAGCTCAATTTCTCCTCTCACATTCTCTATCGTTGTTCCTGAATCATCACTTGGATCTATCTTTGACTTTCTATCAATAATTGAAAATATGGAAGCAGCAGCGCTTTTGGCCTTGGAGGAGTCAGGAGCGAAGGAGCTTGATTGTGAAACACCCATAGCAGCAAATGTTAAAGCAAAGAAAGTCTGAAAAAGAAAACAAAATAAGTCAGTATCATTCTTTGACATCTCTTTGGAAAAAACTTGAGAGAAAGGAAGTTTTATACTCACTTGAAAGACATCGGAGAACGTTGTTTTCCCATGCTTGACAAGTTGAGCTCCCGCATAGAAACTGATCGCATATACACAAAATAGAAAGAAGAAAGATGATCCAAATCCTATTCCGCTTATCATGCCTTGCCTTATTCCTGACTTTATAGGGCCTTCACACTTCTTTTTGTAGAGCTGCATCACCTTCTCTTCTGCACAGAAAGAGGCGACTGTTCTTATGCTTCCAACTGCATCATTTGCAACTTGGCTTGCTTCCTCGTACTTTTTCTGCAACCATTTAGATTTTTGTTTAATGCATAGTTTCAAAATGAAAAATGAATTAAATGTATAGCAATTTCCAAAAGAAACTGATGACCAATGAACAGAAAGTTAGATCCTTTACTGGCCCTGGCCCTGGCCCTGCCCTTAAGTAATGTGCGTACAAGATCACGGCATAGAATATGCATACCTTTGCATCCGCACTGAACCCTTTCATGAACTTCACTTGAACGTATCCGGTGATTCCAACTAGAGGAACGAGTGCAAGAATAATGAATGCCAATTGCCAACTTGCAGTGAAGGCAATTATCAGACCTGCCACTACTGTTGCAATGTTTTGGACAATCTGAGCTAATGTATCTCCAACTAAGGCACGCACACTTGCTGCATCTGCTGAAAGCCTAGCACCAATTGCACCACTTGAGTGCTCAGGCTCGTCAAACCAACCAACCTCCATATGAATCACCTTCTCAAAACACATAGTTCGGATCCGTTGTATTAATCTACTACCAGCCACGCCAAAAAAGTAAAATTGAAATGGTAATACCACAAAGCTTGCCAGGCCAAGTACCATGAAGATAAGCGCCCAGAACTTTGTATCCTTTCTTAATTCATCAGGTGGTTCAAAAAAGGATTTGATGATCCGAGAAAGTAGTATGCCATATATAGGAAATATGACACCATTGCCACATGCAGCTATAGCTCCAGCTATTAGCACTGGAATCTCAGGCTTATTGAGATATGCAAGGCGACGCAGTGGGACTTCTGGAGGATTTTCTTCAGATGGAGAAACTCTAGATTTTTCTTGGGGATTTTCAGCGACATTGATCCCTGTAGGTAAACCAAATGAGACTGAAAATGAATGGCGACTGCTATTGCCTGCTCCAGATGATCCCCGACTGATGGATCTTTGCAGTGAACTATTTCTTTGAATTGATTGTCTAAAAGATTCAGAAGAAAGTTCTGATCTTTTCTGGTCCTCTGTTGCTTGCTCTGAATCTTTGTTTACTTCTTGTAATCGTATAAGCTGAGAGTATGCTCCTTCCGGATCCATGAGCAATTCTGAATGTGAACCTAACCAATGAATCAAGATGATGTTAATTTACATTGTGCTATATTCTTTTCAAATTATGCATTAGAATCACAGAAAAAAGCCGCATAATTTCACGAGACGAGTGATTGACAAAGCGTAAATAAAAATGTTCTGTTGCTATAAGCACAAGGTACCTTTTTCAACCATCTTTCCACGGTGAATGACAGCAATCATATCTGCATTCCTAACTGTACTCAGACGATGGGCGACAATAACGGTTGTTCGGTTGACCATAATCCTGTCAAGTGCCTCCTGAACTACCCTTTCAGATTCTGCGTCAAGTGCACTTGTGGCTTCATCTAAAAGTAAAATACGGGGATCTTTCAGGATTGCTCTTGCAATTGCAATTCTTTGTTTCTGGCCCCCAGATAGCTGAGTCCCATGCTCACCAGCCATTGTGTCTAATCCCTGGATGCAAATACCAATATTCAAATTAAATGAGCAATCCTCACAATCTGAAAACTGTACAACACATTTTTTTCTGCTAAAACTACATCAATGGACAACCACTTACCTGAGGTAGTTTGTCGATGAATTTAGCAGCATTGGCAAGTTCAGCTGCAGCTCTTATCTCTTCGGTGGTTGCTCCATCTTTTCCGTATGCAATGTTATCCCTAATGCTGGCTGTAAACAACACAGGTTCTTGGCTGACAAGTCCAATTTTCTCTCTAATCCACTTAAGCTGAAGCTCTTTGAGGTTGATGCCATCTATGAGTACTTCACCAGCTTGTGGGTCATAAAACCTCTCTATCAGACTGATCACTGTTGACTTCCCGCTTCCGCTTTGCCCAACCAATGCTGCAGTTGTGCCGCTTGGGATCGACAGAGAAAACCCACTAAAAATCTGTTCTTCTGGTCTGGCAGGATAACTGAAATACACATCCCTCAACTCTATATCTCCGCGGATGTCATCCAATTTCTTTCCCCTTGTGTCGTAGGCATCTATTTCTGGCATTCTATGGATAGTCTCAAACATTTTATAAGCTGCAGCTTGTCCAGCAGCAAATGCACTCATTGAGGGAGATGCCTGTCCCAGTGACCTGAAGCATAAATACACATTAAATGTCATGGCAAAGCATCAAAGAATGTATTTCATATATGGTGAGTGTTTGCAATTCACAAACTTACATGGAACCAGTCAACACAGCAACAATTACGTTAATCACATCTCCCCCTGTATATCCCTTTTCTAATATCATCTTTCCACCATACCATACTGCCAAAGCATAAGTACAGAACACGACCAGCATGAGCACTCCAAGACCAAGTCCAGTAGCGATGCCCTCATGGACACCTGAATGGTATGCAGTAACAAGAAACTTCTTGTAATTACTAATGGCTTGCTTCTCCATAGTAAAAGATGCAACCTGCAGGTTAAAAGTAATGAAAGAAAATGAGCATGCGCTTACTGAAGCTATCTTCTATGCATGTATCTTTTACTAGTTATGTAAGCTTACAGTTCTGATTGAGCCTATCGTCTGCTCAACAACAGTTGATGCTTTTGCATAAGCATTTTGTCCACGGGATGACATCTTAGATATTGTGATAGACATGACTGCACCAGCTGCCACTAGCAGGGGAATAGAGGATAACAAGACCAAGGTAAGTAACCACCCTTTGATAAATGCAACAACAAATCCTCCGATGAATGTCGATACGAGCTGTATAAATTTCCCAACCTGCATTTTATTTGACAATTGAAAATGTTTCAAATCCAGTACTTTTTAGCTTAGATAAAAATTTTAGTTACTCCAACACTATTTTTTACCTTCTCTCCCATAGCATCTTGTATAAGGACAGTGTCGCCTGACATTCTACCAATGACTTCTCCAGTGTTTGTTTCCTTGTCAAAGAAAGCAATGTCTTGTCTCAATATGGTTTTCAAATATAAACCCCTTATCCTTGCAGCCTGTCTCTCTCCTGTGACCATCCAACAGGCCACCTCTGGAAAACATCAAACAGAGATTTTCAATTCACATGACATGCTTGGTGAATTACATTTCTGTGTACATAAAATAACTTTATTCTATAATCTACTTACGAAGAAATGATGCTGCTCCAGTCCCTATTGCCAAGTAGACAAATTTTAGAGACACCTGAAAATTTATCAGGTAACAAATTAGTAACATCTTCCCAAGTGATTAAAATGAAAACAATCACACAAGAACTATCAAGTTAAAAGTGTGTCCACCTTCATCTTTTTAAGGTTTTTTTTTTTTTTTTTTTTTTTGTAGATTAACTGAAACTCAAAGATTGTGGTGAAGATGATTGATTACCTTCGAAACTACGTCGACCACATCCTGACTCTGGGTTTCGCCAAAGGCATTAATGACGTCCCCAATGATAATTGTCATGAGAGGGAGAGATGAGCCATTCCCAATAGCAGCAATTGTGCCAATAATCATCAAAATGACATCTTTGGAATCTGCAAATGAGAAGAGCTTGTAAAATGGAACTGATTTAATTTTTTCATCTCCTTTGCTCTTCTCTGACTCTTGGGGCTGCCCACTTTTGCTCGACTCTATCTGTTTCTCCTCTTCATGGCCCTTTGATGTATTGGCTTCATGGGTATCAGTAAGGCCATTCAGGCCATTCTCTTTGTCCATAAAGAGAATCTCAAGATAACTCCGATTATCAATAGCTCTTACAATGTGCACAATTTATACTGCATGCAGGTCACTTGAAATTAGCACCTTAGTATAAAAACAAGGGTATAAAAATCAAAAACCAACAAAGGCCAATACAAAAACAGGAAAAAATATAATGAAAATATTTGATTCTACGAGCTGATCTTACAAAGTAAAGAATTAAAAATTCCAGACACTGGTTGAGTAAATATATATTTCTTGAACTGAACTGGAGTGACCATTAAGCAACAGGAAAGATAAAACTTCACTAATCTTAATTTAAAAAATACGAAAAAAAAAAAACTTATTTTATAATCCAAGAAATCAAGATCTCTATAATCTAATCTTAAATATTTTAGAAACAAGAAAAAACAAGAAAATAGAAGAAGAAACGGGTTGGGAACCTATAGTTGCATAATAACAGGAAGTCAGTTATAACTAAACCACGTACCTTAAGCAAAACAAACAAGTAAAACAGAAAATCCGATAGACTAGGCTTAAATGAGCATGTGAAAACATTGTGCAGAAAGTGGACTGTCGGAAACCAGTGAAATAGTAATGTGAAAACAAAAACAACAAGAAGAAGAAGAACAGGAACAAAACCCAGATAACAGTTAAAAAATAATAATTAAAGAGACAAGAACTTGCTTACCAAACAAATAAAATAAATGAATGGGGTAGTTGAAAAGAAAGATGTAGATTTTGTTTACGACTCTTTTTGTAGCTTTTGTACAGTTTTTGTTCGGGTTTGTAAATGGCTGGATGCCCTTTGAATTCTTGAAACATTATTCATGTATATATATATATATATAGCCGTTTTCTTCGATTCCTTGCAGGGCAAGTATTTTGGAACTGTGGTCAGCAATCGACGTACCTACCTGCTGAATATGTTTGAATATTGAATATTATTGAGGAGTAGCTGTGGTTGCTGCATTCTTAGTTAATAACAGACAGATAATACAGATGGGTCAAAAGATGCGGAGGGAAGCTTCCTCCAGCTTAACCATCTAAATCTTGTGATATGTTTCTTTATTGTTTCCTATGAAGCAAAAATTTAGTTTATACATATCTTCTTGGAGTAGGCGATCTGGGGTCCTTCATTCTTCAGATTTTTTAGTTCTTTTAAAAGAAAAAAAAAACATTAATAAATCCTGAAGAAAAAAATTATTTTGTTGTTGGAGGTTGTTGTGCATGCTCATGAAAAGTCTTTCCTTTTTTGGAATATTTGCGAAAATAAATAAATCGAATTATTATATATGACTAATAAATGATAAAGGTTATTTGAATCTCTCGTAATTAATATAAAAAAATTAAAGTATTAAAATAAAATATGAGTAGAGAAGAAAAGAAAAAAAAATAAAATTATTCATTGTTGATAAATTGTAATTAGATAGACGTAATTAAATTAATTAGAGTTTGATAAATTTTGGATATCTGTAGTTTATATATATAGAATAAATTTTAAGTTGATTGTTGCTATAATTATCCTTTAGATCAATAAAATAAAATTATATTATTAGCATTCATTATAATTCACTTTAAGTTGAATTTGAGTAGTTTACTGCATCTGCTAGAAGTAAAAAAATATATAAATCACTACCACAATTACGTTTTTATTTTACTTTTTGAGAAAAATTCAAACAAAAAATAAGTATACGCAATTTTTTTAGCTAAATTACTAAATTATAAATATATATATATATATATATATGTGTGTGTGTGAGAGAAAGAGAGAGACAAAGTGATCCAGCGGAAACTTCAACAAAAATAAAAGAAAATAAAATAAACAAAGGGATAAAAATGATAAATATTGTAATCAGTTGATTTGTGCACAAATACCGAAAAATAATCTTTTATAACATGTTGATTCAAAACGAATACTAGGGAATAGGCATCAAATATTCGTTGATTCAAAGAGAATACCGAAATTTGGAAAAGAAGATAATTGTGTCTCTCATAAAATTTTATTTAAAATCAAAAACTACTCATATATTCCTAACGCTTACATATTTATAGGATGGCTCAAATCTACCAACCCTAATTTTATTTAGAAAATAAAATAAAGAAATAAAATAAAGACAACCCTAGCTAAGGCGTAGGAAATCAAATCTCTAACAATATAGAAAAGTCAAATTATAATCAATGCTAAATTAAAAATAAATATCAAGTCCTAATAATAATAATAAATAAATAAATAAATATGTCTTCCATCAATTGTTTCACAATATCATCCCACATATTGTTAAACTTGTTGCTCCGCATCACAAAGATAGCTTAATTTTTTTTTTCTTGTTTAAAGAAGGTGTTTATGGATTAATATTTATAATTAGGCAAGATCATTTACTCAGTTCAGTTATCAAATAGATGGAAAGTTCTTAAATTTTAAAAATTGAAATTAAATCGAATCAATTAAAAACTGAATAGCTTAATCTATTTTTTTTCTTGTTTAAAGGAGGTGTTTATGGATTAATATTTATAATTAGGCAAGATCATTTACTCAGTTCAGTTATCAAATTGATAGAAAGTGTTTAAATTTTAAAAATTGAAATTAAAACAAATCAATTAAACACTGAATTAAAAAAAGTGATTTTGATAACTTTAGTTAATTTGGTTGAATCCTTACTCACCTCACATTTTTTTTCAAGCAATGCTTATCCCTATTCAAGATTTATATTTGAAAATTTGTAAAGCTGTTTGTCAAAAATTATTGAAGTTGTCAAATAAATCACATGTAGAATTCTGTACGAGTCTTGGAATAGAGAAGATTGCATAAATATTGATGACCTCAGGAACAAGAACAATTACTGGTGCCATCATACTGCACTGTAAGTATGAAAAAGCTCTACTACCGAATATGCCAAAACATTGGTTTTGTTTTGGTCAAAAAAAAAAAAACATTGGTTTTGTTCCCAAGTCACATTAAAAAAATTCAAAAACTATATATATATATATATGTCTCGAAATGTGGATAATTAAAATAAAAATTCATATTCATGTATAATTATATTTTTGTCATTTCTTTTCAATTTGAAACAAAGTGTTGAATTATATTTGAAATGAAAAGTTAATATATATTTTTTTTTTTTGGAAAATAAATGAAAAGTTAATATATACTTTGATCATATGACAAAATTGATGAAAATAGAATAAGATGATATGGAGACTTTTTTAAAGGTGAGAAAATGTATTTGGACATTAATTTGACATTTCTTCACCCCCTTCTTGGGAGGCACTCATAACTCATAAAAAGAAAAGAGAAGAGAAAAGAAATGAAATGATCAATGGTTTTGGAGGTCAAAAGAGGTGGCCCAGCGAAAGACAAGTCTCAATGAGGATGTTCGATGTTCACATGAGAGATGCCCCCAAGCAGCATGGCCACTGCTGTAACACGATTCTGTGTTTTGAGAAATTTCACGTGAGACTCTTACCTGCTGCATCAATTAATTAATTATTTCTTCATATATGAAGAAATATTGCAATTGATCGACTGCATGCTAATTTTAAATCTTGATTAATTAATTAATTACCCTTGTTCATGTTTAATTATCAAATTTGAAAAATTTTAGCATTGTTGATTCTTGCTCCTCATTCCTCAATGGGCAGCAGCAGGTCCTAGGATATTGATTACCTTTGTTATATTTTTTACTTATTTTACGGAGCATTTGGAGGTAGGTGCACAAATAAGAAATTTCAGCAGATTGATTAGTCTTACTGTAGAAAATTAAGGAGGTCTAGCTTTTGACCAGCCTCTCACTCTCAAAGTCTAATCAATATTTTCTCAAATTATTAATTATAATTCAAACTACGTACCAATTAATTAATTAGTTATACGAACCTCTTTAATACTCACATGTATGAATTGCCTTGAGTTGAATATATATATATGAATAATATTGGTACACGAAACCAAAAAAAGGAACAAAAAAAATAAATTAAATATATCATAATTATGCATATGATCCTGCAAGCAAGGCAGGCTCCACGTTCGGAACTTAATGGCTACGCCAAGAAAACCATGAAATTTCATATATATATTAAGCATATTGCAGCTATAGAGTAAACCACTGCTGTTATACCAAGGAAAATAATTAATTGATAAATCAATTGACAATTTACCAAAATTTTCAGGTTTTTTAACAAAGTTCTACTAAATATGCATATAGAGGAAGCTTCAATCACGTATATCATGTCCAATTATTTAATTATTTTTTTCTCTTAAAATTATGGACTCATTTTTCTTTTCCATCCATCTCAAATTATTAATTATTTTTCTTGTCTGTTTAATGGGTATTCTAATACCATAAAAAGGTGTTTAAGATTTAACAAGAAAAGATCAAAGATAAGAAGATATGTCGCGTTTTTGTCTGCTTAGTGGGTTTTGAACTTCCCTTTTATTTTGAATATTGAAAGGGAAAATAATGTTAAAAAAAAAAAAAAAAAAAACAAGACACAAGGAAAAAAAATAATGAGATTTAAGTGTTCATCATCAGTATATTCAATAATACTATGGGACTTAAGGAAAAAAAAAATGAGATTTAAGCAAAAAAATATATTATATATAATATTCGTATATCATGGTTCCTACATTTTTCATTGATTAAATTTTTTTTTTTTTCAATTTTCAAGCTTGACGTAGTTTGGGAACCTCTGCACCAATTTGCATCAAGAAATTCAAGGAACAAAAATACAAATTTTAGACTTCTAAATATTTCAGGACAAAGGCTTGTATTTATCGAGAACTTATTAGAGTTTTTAAGGACAGGCAAAGTACAAGGTTGCACTCCATAATCACACTTTTTTTTTTTTTATGGTTTTAGTACAAATAGTTAATGAATTAGTTTTTATTAGCATATATAGGAAAGAAGACATGTTCGATCTGTAGTCATTCAGGTTTTCTGCCAATGTATGCTAAATAAGGGTGGTTACATAATCAGTTTCATTACAATAGTAAATGCACGGCTACTCAAGTAGGTTATAAAGTTGTGTTCGAACTCCTAAATATGTAACTCGAGATAAATTCGCGAGTTAGTTATGTTACTGTAGGCAGCGGGGTTCAGAGCACGCCCAAGTGTTGACGATTACGGCACTGTACAAGCTTAGGGCCTGCTAGGAAATACAAATATGGGCTTGAGGCCCATTATCGGAGATGGAGTCGCCACTCTGATGAAAACTATGATACACTTACGGCAACTAGATTCCACGGAGGTACCCAGAAGCCGTCTTCAGAGATCGGGTTCGGAAACTGGGTATGGGCTTGAAATGCCCACCCAACCTTGCGGTTGGCCTCCATTTGTGTTTTGTATTTTATTACCTTTGATTATTAAATTATTTTCCTTATTAATGTTGATTGCACACGCTTCCTCTTTTATGATTTTACCACCTTTGCACATTAATCCGGTTTGCTTGCTTATTACCTTGGCAATCAAACAAATAAATGAAGCGAATATTACAAACATTCATTCAAAACAAATGGGGAAAGGGATTAAGGATTACAATTCTTTATACAATTATTACATTAATCAAATAAAACCTCTCAAGAACTAATTAATACACTAATTACATAGTGATTAAGAAATCACTAAGAGCCTACAACAAATACCGTTAGGTTCATATCAAAATAAACAATATATATTCACACAATAATTCGAATCATATTTGTATAAAAGTAGACATGGAGATTCATGTAAATATGGATTGATCATTTAAACAAGTCAAGAATATAGCAAATATATTGTAGCACTAAAATACTAAGAATTGTACGTGTATCAGACACAAGAAATATACCAGATATATACTAAAATGAACCAGAGTTATGTTGAACTCTGGGCGAGAGGAGGCGATCGCCTCTACGAAGAGGCAATCACCTCTATGTGAAGAGGCGGCGCCTCTTCAACAGGCATAGCAATTCACAAAACTACAGCTTTCTTAAATACTAAGCTAATCAAATCTTCATGCAAATAAACACAAACCAGAGATTTAGCACTCAATAATTCATATATTCAGGTGATCATACTTCAATAAAACAACAAATAAGTAACAAATACTCAAGATAAATCAAGATTCAAACAATTTATGCTTTTAATATGAAATAAAGGTTTTGAAACTTAAAAATGAGAATTCTCACTGATTGAAGAACGTTTTGATTAACTAACTCAGCCTTCAGAGCTTTCTTTGATGATTTGAATGCAAGAAGACCTCTTCTCCTTCGAAGAACTAGACTCCTTAAGTTTAAGTTTCTACTCTTCTACCTCTTTTCCTTGGTTTTCTCTTGTTTTTCCTTTCTTTTTCTAAGAATGTTTTTTTTTCTCTCTTTCCTCTCTTGTCCCTTCTTTCTGAATAATGGCCCCGTCCCCTAAAAATCAAGCCAAAGCCTCTCTTAAACCCCCTTCCTTTTCTCTCCCTAATTTCCCAAAAATCCAAGCTCACTCTCCACCTAGTATTTTCCATCATTGCCTCCTCTTTTCCAACTCAATTCTGCCTTTAAAGTCTCTATTTTGTCCAAAAATGCAGAGATAAGGTGAAATGGGGTCGGTTTTTGAGTTAAATGCAGCAATAAATAACATTTATTGCTGCAGGAGACATGTGTGAAGAGGCGACACCTCTTCAATGAGGCGTCACCTCACCGATACCTGGGGTGAAGAGACGTCGCCTCTTCGTTTAGGCGATCACCTCTTCACCTAGGCCTGATGGGCTTTAGGCCGAAGGTGAAGGCTATTGGGCTTGAAGGCTGGGTCATATGTTTTGGGTTTAGTTTGAAGGGTTCTCATTAGGTTTAAGCTTTCGAATCTATTCTAAGAAGATCTCGGATTCATCTTGCATTCGAGATACGGACTTTCTCATTACTGGGCTTTCGTTGCGGGTCCAAACCGAGGGTGTCTACAGTTACTATAATTATAAATATATTTTATCGAACTAACCTCAAGTTCGAACTCAAGTTTGAATATTTTAAAAAAAATTAAAATTTTATTTAATTAATTAAGACGAGTTCAAGTATATTAATTATTTAATCAAGTCAAGTCTGAGCTTCGAATTTCGAGTCGAGTTTGAACTTTAAATTTAAAAGTTGAGTTGAATTTGAAATTAGCAGTGTGTCGGTTAGACTCAGTTGGATTACGCCCTTATGTATAATCAAAGAAAGTAACTAAACTTTATGGCAAATCATGCTCTCACTTAGCCAATCGGCTCCTTCATCTTCGAAAGACCCCCTGCTGACATCATGAGTTTGTTATTTCAGGATGGAATAGGAATTTCTACTCCTAGATTAATGGCTTGGCCATTCCCTCTAATGTAAAAAAAAGAAAGTAACTAAACTAATTAATTAATTACCTGTTCCAGGTCCAGATTAATTAAATTAAAGACCAAATAAATATATTTTTTTTTTTGTCATAGATCAAGTGGTTAATTTCTAATACCACAAGGGGAGAAGATAGGGAGGTGAGGGATTCGATCCCTAATCTCCCCAAACTGGATGTCCATACCTTTTACCACTTGAGCTACTCGCGGGGGACACCAAATAAACAACTTGTGTGTTAAGGAATAAAATCAATTCATTCGGAATACCAAGTTGTATGTTGATTGACCCAAAAAAAATGACGAGCGTTCACTTGGAATTTTAAAAGGCAAAATGAAGAAAGTCTTCCATATCATTCTTTAATCTTTCTGTAGTTTTGATACCAACTATTAACTACTTGTTCTTTAAGAAAAAGAAACAAACTAGAACTAGTTACTTCCTTTAAAATGATTTTTAAGTATTGCGTTAATATAGTAACTAAATAGAAAAACTAATAAATCCTTTCTTAATTAGTCTTAATCATAGAGTATTATTTTTTCAAGGTAAGGAAGGAGTGTGTAATCGCCTATGTATATTTACCATCAAGTGGGTAAAGTATTCATTAAGTTGTAATTTTATCAAGACAGTCCATTTCCTATAGCCATCACTTTTGAAATAAGATATGAAATTATTTGTTCACAAAATGATCCTCATAGATCTTCCAAAAACTAATTAACAGAACTTCCATTAATTAGGTAAAGATATAAACTTTGCCATTTTTTCTGCAAAGTGGATTTGGCACTTGTTTTAAATTTTATAGCAGAAACTCAATTCCATCATTGCATTATATACTTTTGGCTGTCGAGCATAACAATTATGCTGCACCAACGCATTATATGGTGGTATTCATGATTATAGTGGGCTGTGGTCGTTGTTGTTTCCATATATATTAGCTCTTGAATTTAAGAAGGAGAAAGCAAAGGAACTTTTCAATATTTTTGTTCTTTTTTTTCATTAGTTTATAAGAACACAAATCAGAATTTAAGATCGCACTTCTTACATAATGAGACGTTATAATAAATTTTTTTAAATCTAACAAAATTAATAGAGATTTTGGATGCACAACTAAATCTAACAAAATTGGATATCGACAACTCGGATGTTGATAGATTCCATGCACCTCCCACTAAAATAAAATGTCGACCGATCTTTTTTACCCCATCATATATATATATTTTTTTTATTTTATGAAAATGCAGCTTGAGAAAATAAAACCTATATATAATCTCATGGAGGGGAGAGGCGTGTGGGGTAAGAGTTGAGGATTCAAGTATTGCGCAAAAAGGCTCTAGTTTGGGACATGCCTAAGCCACTCTATTTGCATTGACAATTCGGGTTTTTTTTTTTTGCCAGGACAATTCGGGTATTTGGCATTAACTAAGGCAACCAAGAGGAGCCTTTTTATCAGACGATAGAAGCCTTTATTGTTGATGGCAGTTTGGTATATGCGCATACTCTTTACTTTACCACCATCTTATCCGAAAAGAACATGGCATCAATTTTCAAGAATAAATGAGGATGGGAATTTGGCACCTTGGCATATGCAAACGCACAAGTTCTTTTATTCAAAATATTTCCTTCAATTTTGTTCCAAAAAAAAAAATATTTCCTTCAATTTCAGTCTTATTTTTTATTGTTAGATATACTGTTAGTGTTAAAGTATGCATGATTTGAGTGCTTTAATATTTTTGAGGTGTATGTTTAAATTTTGTTATTTTTTATTTATGAACCGTGTCAAAAAATTAATATATATTATTTTAAAATACATCTCATAACCACACGAACTCTGATTAATTCATAATTCAAATCAGATGAATTTACAAGAGGATAAAATTGTTCTTTTCTAACATCTATTTTTTCCATATAAAAAATTTGAATTTAAAATGTTATTTAAGAGAATTTAATCTTTTTATCATTTGAATTAATAGATGTTAATTTAAATTATTTGATTAATTTTGATTAATATTTAAATTAATGAATTTTTTTAAAAATAAAAAAAAAATATGAACACCTATCCAACATGTAAATTCACGTAGTAAATGATGGATTGGGGTGTTGGTTTTGTGTTACATATCACCAAGTTGACTTGTAGAGATTTTCTGAATTTTTAAATATTAGGTACCATTATTCTTAAGAAGGGACAGAATGGAATGGAGATGAGAGAACAGCATCATCAATCTTTGGGATGTTACATGCCACTTGCCCACTTCTTTTTTATATTAGGAGTAGGAGTAGAGTAGGAGTAGGAGATCTTGTAGCTTCTATATGTATTTTATATGCTTTTCTTTGAAGACGTCATACTTTGCGTCATTCTAATTTCGCTTGCTTAGCCCCAACGGAAACAAAACTTGCCCTTACTTGCATATATATATATTAGGCATAATACATCCTACACCTGAACTATCATAAATTTATCATTTTGACACCTGAACTTTAATTTTTACCAATTTAACACCTGAATTTACTTATCACCCACATATAAATACTTGAACTATCACAAATTTATCACTTTGACACCTGAACTATCACAAATTTGTCACTTTGACACCTAGAAACCTAGAAAATTAAGGAATTTTGGTCTGGCTTCTAATACAACTGTGTCAGAAAAATGACATGGTTGTGTCACTCTGATACTAAAAAATATTGTAATCGGGCACAACTGTGTCAAAAGGTGACACGGCTGTGTCTGGTTTCATAAGAACAGCGTTGGACAGACTCGAATCAGGCACAGCTAATAATCTCTGGTTTCAGGTGTCAAAGTGATAAATTTGTTATAGTTCAGGTGTTTATATGTGGGTGATAAGTAAGTTCAGGTGTTAAACTGGCAAAAATCAAAGTTCATGCGTCAAAATGATAAATTTGTGATAGTTCAGGTGTCTGCAAATGTATTATGCCTATGTATTATATATACATTTCCAGATTTCCTTGCTCTACCTGCAACATGAAGAAATCATGAATTCCAAGGTAAAGACGCAACGACACCTTGGACACCACACCTATACAACATATATATATATATATATATATGGTAAACTTCCAAATAAAATAACCTTTTAAAGCGGTGTTAAAAATCAATAAAAAATAAAATCAGAGTTTCTTGAAAGTTACAGTTACAGCATTAGTGATGGAATATGCTATATATATTTGCATATCTCGAGTTTTCGTTTTCGTTAAAATTTGGGTTGTGTTTTATGAAGTGAATGCAATAGGTGAAGTGCCTCACTTTCATTGTAATTATTGATCATTGACAACCACATCTAACCTCCTTACTAGTCAGTCACCATTGTGGTAGTGCTTGTCCATATATATTCCTTTTACTCCAGTTGATCCTATATATATTGGAAATTTACAATAATATTTTAATATTAATAAATTAATTATCACAATTTATTACAAGTTATTAAATTACTTATTACGACTACAACAACTAACTATTAAATTATATATATAGAGAGAAAGAGAGGTAAAGACATAAAATTCTTGACAAATATTTTTATCTAAAATTGAATCTATAACTTTAAGTAATTGATATCTCCACTTTAACCATTTAGGCTAGACTTCATTCATGATTTGTGGATAGATATTGAAACGTATAATGTATATGCTAGTTGAATGCTAGCTCTTAATAAGTCAAAAACTTTAATAATGATTATAATTAACTAATCACCACCAAATCTATACCCTATTTCATTTCAACTGAAATAAAAACGTGTTATAGGTATTGGCGTTTACAATATTTCTTCTCATTGGTGCAAGGTAATTCAACTCTATCCTCTCTTTCTCCCACTAATCTAACATTAACCAAAAAAAATCCTAATTCAGAATTATTAATACTAAAAGCAATTAATCTAAATTGAAGAACTAAATCTAGATTGGCCTTTAATCTAAACCTTCAGCATCTAATTTATTTTAGCACTAATACAAGTGATTTGAGAGGGTGGGGATTCGAATGTTACTCTCTACAATTGAATGTTCATATTTTTTATCACTTGAACAGCTAATAAGGAGCTTCAACATCTAATTTAGATGGATGATTTTGATTTGATCAATCCATAATTGTAACGTTAGATAGATGGAGATCGTCCTTGCATAGCTTTTAAAGTTGTTGGGCCTCCATTAGACAAACGATAAACGAAAATTTGAATTTATATAGTTTGGGCTGATCCACAAATTTTAAGATAAAAAGCCCATCTTTGGAAATGGAAAGCCATTACCAACACTTGATTGAGTTCGCAATGTTTTGTTGGAGGTAAACAAGCAAGAAAAGCAATTTGACCAAAAAAAAAAAAAACACAAGCAACAAAAGCATGAAACTAAGCAGCATTTATTTTGTTTTTTTTTTTTTTTCTTCGGTCTTCGATAAGAAATCATTCTAAATTGATTTCATCATCTGGTCAATGAATTCCTGACGATGGTCTTCTTCAACGCACCAAGTCATCAGACGGATACCTTTCTTTGGCAATGGCAACGATCCCACAATGCCAACAGGTATGATGCTTGACCCTTGAATTGGTACGATATGCACAGGAGGACCCCAACCATAATCCACCTGGTTGAATCCCAATCTACCCCATTCTGATATAAACAGTGTGGTGTAGACTAGAGGAGGTGCAAATGGATCCTCTCCATTTTTCAAGTACTCACCTTTTATGTACTTGCCAAATTCTATTGGTAACTTGGCTTTTGCCACTTGTATGAGTTTTATCACTTCAATGTTTGATGCCTGTGCTAGTGACTGAACTGAAGCAGTGATTGTTACTGGGAAGAAACAGTTACCATAGAATCCTTTAGGCAATGGGGGGTTTAAGACTTGGCGGCAATTTGCGAAGAAAACAAGCTTGACTTCTGTGTTCTGCTTGAAGTTTATTGCTATTGTTCGTTGTCTCCAAAATGTTGCGGCTACAGCTTGAAAGTTGGAGCAAGTTTGTCCTGTTGAATCAAGAAACTCTTTCTTGAGCTGGCTAATTTGATCGATTGAAATGTCTATATTGGCATGCTCTAGCCTGTAACTGGGCATTGGTGGTGGCAGTATAGGCAATTTAAAAATATTTGCTTGTTGAGATGGTGGTGGAGAAAAGTCCCTAAACCAAACTGGTGAAATGCTGGGATGCTTCAAACCTCTAGCTAGCTCACCAACAGCATTCAAGAACTGCGCAGCTCCTAATCCATCGCATATGCTATGGCAGAATATGAGTCCAATCACAAATCCTCCGCATGCAAATTGTGTCACCTGAAATAACAAAACGTGCAAATAGAGGGAGCTGTTTCTTTATACTTCGAAAAAATTTAAGCATGTATATAAATATATATATATATATATATATATATATACCTGCATCTGAACCAGCGGTTCACCACAATCAGTTACAGGAACACAGTCAGGAAGAAGCTCATCGTAAGTTATGGATTCAGCATTATCAAAATAATTAACAGAATCAAGAGGACAAGTAGCAGATGCCTCGACAAGCCATACACCTTGTCCAGAACATTCAATTTGAAGCTGACCCTGGCTAGACTCCTTAAGCCTACCTGCAAGAGGGTAGTAAGGAACCAATGCCTTAGACAAGGCTTCTCTGATGACCTGCGATGCTTCATGGCCATGTCTGAACACGTGCAATGTCCTGGCATTGCATCTTAGCATAGGTAATCTATCAATAACAGAGAGATCAAGGGTTCCTGGTGGTGTCTGCTCAAATGGCTTGATTAGGCCTCGGCTTGTTCTGATTACGGAGAAGGCCATGAGACGGTCCATAACAACATGTCATTGCACAACCATTTTATATAGATATAGATATAGAAAGGATGTATACAATATTTCAAGTGGACAATCTGCTTGAACTTAAAGTCTACTTAATTTTGATTCAGGGCCAAGAAAAGATGGCTTGTCCAAGTAAAATGCTTATATTTTATTTCTTATGTGTCGTTAAGTTTAGGCATGTGACATGGTTTTTTTTTTTTTTTTTTCCTTAATTAGAAGCTTTTTGTAACAAAATTTTTTTTAGTAAAGTTAATATGAATATATGATTAACCAGAGGATTAAGATTATCCATTTAATCTAATTATCTTTGCTTATTTTTGTTATAAAATACTTCGTTCACCGCGCAAGATTAAGTTGTCAGCTCATCTTAGACGACGAGTCGTTTTACTGTAATGCATTTGGACATCAAAACTAGGCCCGTGGCCTGTCGTTTTTTCGTGTTCCAGAATTATATTTCTTTCTCCTAGCTACTTAAATGATATGTTGTTTGCTGTACCCTTCCCTTTTGGAGTTCATTATTAACCCAGTTAAGACGTGCACGTGTTGTGCAGTTCTTGCTAACTTGTCGTTTGTTGTAACGTCAGATGAATAGGTATCGTTTTTATCTGGGTGACGCCAATATATATTCACTAAAGTCTCCATGGAATGATTTGTCGGGTGTCGTAGCGCACATATCCTGCATTAAGCGACTTTTTGTTCTTCAATTCTAGATGGACCTTTAAAGGGCTGAAGTTGAGTAAAAGTGTCCCAATGTGGACGCAACTATTGATTAATAATTATCCATTTCTTTTTAGAGTAGTAATTAACGAATAAAATCTAATCAAATTTTTTTGATAGAAAAAAGTCAATTACAATAAAAAAAATTATATGACCTAAATATTGAAAAAAAAATATTTGATCAAAAAAAGTCAATGACAGTAAAAAGACTTAAATAACCTAAATATTAAAAAAAATATATTTGATCTGTAAAAGAAAAAAAAAGAAAAAACATTAATAAACTAATATTTTTCCTATAAAGATTTTGGAAAACTAAATAATGTCACATTTTTCAATTACTCTCTATTTAATGTCACCTCCCAAAATGCAAAAAGATAACTCTATTTTTGACTTTTTTTTTTCCCTCTTTCTTTCAAAGATTGAACTTGTAAGGTAAAAAGAAGAATACTATTGATAGGGGTGTGTAAAAATCGGTTAAAACCTATTAACCAAACTAAACCGACCAGTTCAGTTCAGTTATATATAATTCAATTACGATTTTTAAGAATATAAAAGTTCGGTTAATCGGTTCGGATTCGATTTTGAAGCTAAAAAACTGAAAAAACTGAACATACTAAAATATTTATTTATATTACAAAATATTATATAAAATATATTAATTTAGAAAAATATGTGTAAATATTAAGATTATAAGCAAAAAATATTTCTAGTTATATTATTAATGAATAAATTTTACAAAAAAATATAAAATTAATAAATAAAAATTTTAGAAATTATTTCAAAAAAATAAAATTGATAAATCAGTTAACCGCTCGAACCGAACCAAATAGGTTCGATTCAATTCTGGTATATATTCGGTTCGGTTTAGGTTTGAAATTTTGTATATTTTCAGTTAACCAGTTTCGGTTCAGTTTGAACTGAAACCGACCGATGCTCACCCCTAACTATTGAAGAGTAGGTACTTTTTTTTATAACAATCATATATATAAATTAAACAAAAAGAGTAGGTACATATGGCATAGATACAATACAATATAATGTATATAATTTGCTTGAAAAACTAAAAATATGAAAATAAAAAATATAATTTATTAATATTATAAATATTATATGATTTTAAATTATATAATTTATTAATTTAAAAATATTATTATTATTATATTTGATAATTTATTAATTATTATTTTTAGAAAGTAATTTAATCTTATTGATATTATTTGAATTAATGAGCTAAATAATATTATAATTATTAATTTTATTGTATATTAATAAATAGATATATTATAAATAGATGTATATTTAGGGGTGTAATCGAGTCGAGCGGAGTCGGGCCGAATTTTGGCTAACTCATGTTTGGTTTGTTTATAATTGAGCCGACCTCGCTATCTCAATTGGTCTTCACGAGTTGTTCGAGAGTTTACACGAGTCTAAACGGGACTATAAATTAAATTATACATTAAAAAATTAAAAATAAATTATTTATTAAAATAAATTACAATATATTTAATAAAAATTATGATTTTATTCTAATAATATATTTTCTAAAATATTTTTTACAATATCAATTTATATATTATGTATCTAAAATAAAATTACGAGCTAGCTCACGAGCTTGAGTTTCATGAGCTAAGCTTTGTATAATTTAAACTCGACTCATTTATTAAACGAGTTTCAATAAACAAGCTCGAACTGAACACTAAGTAGTTTGCGAGCAGCTCGGTTCGTTTACACCTCTACGTATGTTATAAATAGGGGTGAGCATTCGGTTAATCGAACCGAATTTTCGTCCAAAATGAAAATCGAAGTTAAAACCTTATAATGGATTAGAGATTAAGCGGTAGTTATCGGTTAACTGAATTATAATAAAATTTTATTATCAAAATAAAAAAAAAAAGGTGCGGCGTCTAAGATTCCAACCAAGGATATATTTTAAATTTAACAACATGCTTACCATCAAACTACACATTAAAAAAAATAATAATAATAATATATATATATATATATATATATATAATTTATTTGATTTCCAGGCAATTCTCTCATTTTTAAAAGAACTTTTAAAATATTCAAAAACTCAAATCAAATCAAATTCGATTCGGCTCGATTATTCTGTCCGATTTCGATTTTTGCACACCTCTAATTATAGATAATTAAAACAATGTAATTTTATCTAAAACCATGTTGTTTTAATCAAAGTAAGTAATTATAGGGAAAGATGAGTCATTTTATTTATTAAAATATATTATTATTGTTATTAAGTAATCTAATCTTATTAATATTATTTAAAATTGATGAGGTAAATAATATTATTATAATTTTTATTTTTATTGTCTACTAATATATATATAGATAAGGGTATAATCGAGTCAATCCGACTTGCGAGCTACTCGGGATCGACTGGAAAAACTCGAAACCGGTTCAATTATTGTCAAGTCAAACTCGAGCTCGAACCACTAGAGTAGGTTTTCGAGTCAAGCTCAAGATTCTAAATATGTGATTCGATAGGCTAGCAAGCTTAATCGAGCTTTTGTATATTTACCATTTTACCCTTTTATTTTAATATAATTATAAATATATCTTATCAAACCGAGTCGAGTTCAAACTCGATTAGAATTTGAATATTTTAAAAATTCATTTAATTAATCGAGTCAAACTTGAATATATCAATTATTTAATCGAGTCGAGTTCGAGTTTAAAAAAAGAGCTTGATTGAGTTCAAGCTTCAAGTTTGAAAGTCAAGTCGAGCTCGAGTCTGACAGTGTATCGATTTAACTTGACTTGATTACACCCTTATGCATAAACATATATTATAAATAACTAAAACGACATACTTTTGCTCAACTTTACATCATTTTAATTAAAGTAAGTAGGTTTTTTATAAATAAAAACAAGAGACGTTAAGTTATTTTTGTTAATTAAAATATAATATAATTTTATTATATTTAACTTGATATATATATATATACACACACATACATAGTTGCCGAAAATATATATAATATAAGGTTAAGCATACACAATAATTTTGTCAAAATTTTGTATTAAATATTTGTTTATACAAAAAATATTAATATACACAAATTTTTACTATTTATTTATTTGTAATAAATATAAATTAGTGTATAACATAAGTTCCTGAATTCCCGTTTTGAACCGTACAATATCGATCTATTCTAAAAGAGTTGAATTTCCATACTAAACCATCCCGAAAAATGAAATAATACCGATATGAAAATTTTTAAATTTAATATCAATATTAAAAATTTTATTTTTAAAATTTAATATAATTTCAAAAATTTAAAATTTTTAAATTTTCTCGACTGGTATTTACATCTAATTTTGCATATTAATTGTAATTAAAATTTTTAGGTAAAGCTAAGGACTAAAGCCAAAATAAGGAAAAACGGGACATCATTAGGTTTTGTGACAGGCATGGAGCTATTGGTAGGGACCAGGAAATACCAAACCATGAACCAAACAGTAGCACTATGACCCGTGTACCTTTGAAATAGTAATTCTCCTGAGATAATAGCCTCTGCACGTGGATAGGGGTGTGCAAGCATTTCAAATTAACCGAACTAAAAACCGAACCGACCAAATTCAATTTTTTTTGGTTGGCTTGAGTAAAATTTTTTATTTTTTGAACTGAACCGAACTAATTTTTGGTTCGGTTCGGTTTTCTACTCAGAAAATTCAGTTAACCGAAATAATTGAATTTTAATACTTTTTTAAAATTTTAAATATTATAATAATGTAATAAAAAATAGAATAATTGATATTTTAAAAAATTTTGGTTATTTCAGTCGGTTCGGTTTTTATTTTAAAAATTTCTATTAATTTGGTTCGGTTCAATTTTCCAGTTTGATTCGATTTGATTCGGTTATGGTTTAGTTCGGTTCGGTCAAAAAATAGCCCAAAACCGACTGAACTGACCGAATGCATACCCCTACACGTGGACCTTCAAATTTAAAAGCTATTGAATATTCATGAACACAAATGGAAACTTGAACCAACAATTATAAAATAATTTTAATTTACAAAATATTTATTAAGGATAGTATTAACATTGTACTTTTTATTTTTTCAATAAATAACCTTATAATTCCACATACATTTACTAGAATGTCCTTTCTATCCAAAAAATTTGAATAGATTCTATTTGGTAAACTTTTCTCTTCTTTTTATTGTTTTTGAATAACCATTAATTAACTATCCAGGTGATGTGTGTTTAGTGACCATTTTGAGTCATGATTTTAATAAGGACTAGAATCTAGCCGTGCTTTTTTGGTTAGAAAGAGTATTTAGGTCAAATTAAATGGAGATTAAAGGTTATTCATGAAAAATTATAAAAGTGTAATACTAATAAAATCCTTTCTAAAAAGATTGTTTTAAATGAAGGACCACCACCATTTATCAACTAAAGTAAGGATTGGTCTACTCCACATATTAATCAAAAAGAGTGTCAGCCCACTTTGGCCAAGATGGTTCTCCATCTTGTATATGGGATGCAGCATATGTAGAGGTGGGGGTTCAAATCGCCACCCCCCCAATATATAAAAAGGTTGTTAAAAAAAAGTATAGAGAAAAAAGGGGGAGAGAGAAAGAGGAAGAAGAAAAAAGAAAAAAATGAAAATATTAATAATTATATATATATATATTTTTTCTCTCCCCTCCTCTAATTCTTCTCCATTTAATTAAAAGAAATCACAACCACCATATACTCATCACCACGTTAAACCACCACTACTCACAACCACCCATCAACACCACCACTACCCATTAGCACCATCATTACCGTAAAAATTACTATTACTCAAAACTACTTAAATCCACTACCTACCTGAACCACCACTGTCACCTCTTCCTTCTCAACCTGACTTGCAAAACCACCTGAGGAATTTGGATACATGTTCAAAAGTATATGATTGATCAGTGAAGCAGATCCTTTGTTACTAACCATCCTCAATCAATTAAATTTGCCCAAAAATGGTGTTAATGATACCCCTTTCTCAACATCTTCAAATTTAGTACCAAAAAAAAAAAAGAAACAAAAAAAATTAATAAAAATGACAAGATAGTTATGGGACTGCAAGGACATATCAAGATAGTTAAAAACTTAAAAACCCATCAAAGATTATGGGATTGCAAGACAGTTAAAAACTTGTTTGCTTTTGGATCTTTTCTAGTTCTTAAAAACTAACTTTTTTTGAATTATATTTCCTTCTTTCTTTAAAAAATTTCTTTTTAACTGTTCGAAATTAAATGTCTGTAAAAGGCAAAGAAAAAAGGAATAATTGCAACAATATTGTCTGAACTTTTTAAATTTTGACAATTAAGTGTCTGAACTTTTTTTTATTCAATTGAGTGTCTCAATTAAAAAAAAAAATTTTCATGCTAGTACTTTTGACCGATTTAGGCATATGTGGCAACACCGAAAAGGTTATATGGGACCACATGAAGCTGAATAAGCCTCCATGTCATATGCCACATGCACAAAAAAGTTGATATTACAATAATAACCCTGAAGCTATGGAAAAGTTGGATATTAAAAAAGGAGAAGAAAATTTGGGATTAGGGTTTATAAATCCAAAGGGTTTCTTTGTCTCAAAAATGATTCCAACTATAAAAAACTCAAAATCAATTGTTGTTCTTCTCCTCCACAATTCTAATTATTCTTTCTTTTGCCCCTGAATTGAAAGTTGTTGACTGTTGTGAAGGCTTCTACTTAATATACTTTGAATCAGAAGACTATGTTGGCACATTCTTCGATTATGCATCACTCAATCTCATATTCACAGTCTTTTCTAGTGCAGCTTTAGTTTCCCGTGTTGTCTCTTCAATCTCTTTCTGCTACCAAGAAGATCAACCACTGCTTAGACTTCAAGCCTAAATACTATACAGAGTACATGCTGATTATGAGTTTTCTTTTTTGAAAGGAAAAAAAAAACCATCAACATCAAGATGGACTAAGTGTTACAAGGGCCAACAACAAAATGGAACCATATACCATATTAGTTTGGGGGTTTTTGTGAGGAATTTGAATTTGAAACTACACATTGCCATATGGGTTTTCATGGCAAATTTGGTTTGATTTTTGGGTTTTTGTTTTCCTTTTAAAGGAGGTTTCTTTTGATTCTTTTTCTTGGTAGTGACATTTTGTGAGCTATGTTTTTTGTGGAATTCAATTTTGCTTTCTAGGTTTTATTTTTCGTTTCAGAAAGATTCAAAACAAATTCTTTTGTTTTGTTCATGTCTTTTGGTAAATAGTTAATTTTATGTTACAGCAAACCCAGATAAAAAAATAAAAGGAAAAAACTACAATCCTAAGCAATAAATAAATCAACGTAGGAAAAATAAACTCACCTATGAGTTTAACTACAATGTCAGCATCAAAGCCAACAACTGATTTAATCGTACGGTGAGGCAGGATCCAGAAGATCACATAAGCTAAAAGACAAAAACTTAAAATCAAAACCAAAAAACACTTAAAATCGAATTGCTCTTTTATGAAATTTGATAGTCCCATCGAACATCTCTCATAGAAAAGACCTAAGAATGCAGAAGAAGATGAAGAAGAAGAAGCAGAACCATTTTCTCTTTTTCTAAATTCATTAATACTACCGTATTGCTGTTGCAGATTTTGCTATAAATCTTTACCCATTACAATTGCATCTGTAACTTCTTCACACTCTTTCTCTATCTCCCTCTCCTTAACCTAAACCCACAAAAAAATAAATCAAAATTGAGAAGAGGAAGAAGATGATGATGAGAGATAGGTTTTGATGGTGGGCATTTTGCCTTTTGGTATTAACTACATAATAATTTAAAAATCCAAAAAAAATTGGAAAAAATGACTTACCTAGGGCATTTTTATCTTCATGTCATTTTTTCTTCTAAGGTCATTATAGGCCTTTTCTTATTTTTGATGACCTGGAGGCTGACTCTTCAAAAATAGGTCCCATATTTACTTAGTCACCGTGCCAAGTATGTAAAAATCGGTCAGAAGCACCTGCCTGAGCTATTTTTTTATGGTTCAGACACTCAATTGAATAAAAAAAAAAAGTTCAAACACTTAATTGTCAAAATTTAAAAAGTTCAGACATCATTGGTACAATCATTGCAAGGAAAAAAAAGTGAGAGAAGAAGAGAAAGCTTATTTATATTGGGAGTGGGGACAAGACCAGTGCACTGCACACCAATCATGTTGGCCTTTTGAGCATTTGCATTTTGATCAAAGCATCACTGCTGTGATTTTCTATTCCCTCCTCATTTGTTGCTTCATTGGTATCCATCCTTGGGATTGAAGTATGAATTAATACATTATTTAATATAAATATATGATTTAATATATTCACCTTCTGCTGATGAGTGACCATTACCTTTTTTTTTTATGTAGATAACTTACTGTCTCGACTGTACAAGAGCATTCAAGTATGATACACAGTCTGTATTTGCATTTGGAGAAGTGATCAAAGGCCAAGATTTCTACAATTATGTGTTTGGTTGTCTATTTTGAAACTACCAACGTAAACCCACTATAATTGGTTATAATTCTTAGTTTTTGTGTCACACAATGATAGTGTAATATGTTTTGTTAAATGATTTGATGTATGTCTTTACTTGTGAAAATTCATCATCTCGGTTCTACCAGTGATCTTGTTGCTTTGCTTGTGTGGTGTGAGGTTGTGTCGATGGTAGGTGCTGTTGGCGGTGGTCTTAGGTGGTGGTATTAGGTTGTATTGGTGGTGATAGTGATGTTAATGATAGCGCCGGCGAAGATGGTGTGCAGTGGTGATGGTAAAAAAAAATAAGGATAAACTCACTATGAAGCCCCTGAACTTTGACACTTTCTTCTATTGAGTCCCTCAATTTTTATTGTGTTTTATTAAGCCCTCCTCAATTTTTATTGTGTTTTATTAAGCCCTCAATCTTTTATGTTTGTATAGATTAAGGACAAATTAAACTGAAGTAATGAAATTGTGAAATAAATTTTGTTTACTCTACCACAATTGTAATGTCAGTGGTAATTTTTAATAGTGAATATGTCATTAGCATTATCAATTGAAGCAAATAACCTCTATGAATATTTTTCCTTACATCTTACCCTCGCCCTTTTTCTTTCGTCCTTCTCAAAATGTATCTCTAAACCTTTCATAACAACATATTTAGCAACAACGAATCTGAATTGTTGCACAATTTTGTTACTTATGTCTAATTTGTTCTTAATCTATACGAAAATAAAAGATTAAGAGCTTAATAAAACACAATAAAAATTAAGGGGTTCAATAGAATAAAGTGTCAAAGTTCAGGAACTTCATAATGGTTTCATCCAAAAAAATAACAAACTTAATTTAATCATGGAGAGAGAGAAAAAAAATTAAAAAAAGATATACTTTTATAATTTGTAAAAAAAATAAATGTAATTATTATTTAATATTTTTTATTATTATTGGGATATGTAATTTTTTTTTTTTGGGAAATATCGAGATATGTAATTCACTCTTCAATAAATGGTCAAAATTTCTCTTTCTAACAAAGAAGGTCATATTAATCTTTTTAATTTTTTTAGCCAAAAAAATTTGACTCGTACAATATCACATAGGATAATTTTCATTTCATGCGTTTAAAAAAAAAAAAAAAAACAATTGCTGTGAACGATGGATAATGGTAGTTCCTTCACTTTCAACATCTCAATTGTAGTGGCTTTCTCATTTAAGGCAAGAGCGTATATTCCATTAGAAGATGCGACCATTAAATAGAAAGCAAGCAACCATCCAAACTTTATCATAGATAATAATTATAAATTATTACAAAAATTTTTATCTCCACATAAAATATTATATTTAATTATGCAACGTATAATATATTATAAAATATCAGTAAATGAGTACTTAAGTGATAATTTATTTTTAAAAATATTTTAAAGTGTAAGATTTAGATATTGTTATCATTAATTTAAAAGGAAAGAATTGTTCCCACAAGTAGCCCAAGTGGTAAAATGTATAGACATCAAGAATCAGGAGAGTAGGGTTCGGACCCTCTACCTTCTCTCTCTCCTTTTGTGGTGTTAGGAATTAACCATTTGTACTAGTTCAAAAAAAAAAAAAAAGTTACCCTGACTTACCTCCTATACTTAAATCATATGATATCAATTTTAAAAAAATATTATTATTATTATTATTATAAAATATTTTATATTTAATTAATATATATTACATATTATAAATTTAATAATTAATTACAATATATTTAAAATAAATAAAATTTTTTTAAACATATCAATACAATAACTAACCATATGATACTAAAATTTTCTTGGTATGATAAAACCATTCCTTAATATCTTATTTTTATTTTTTTAAAATGTTTAACATTTGATAATTTTTTTTCCACAATTTTCAAATGAATCTAGGAAAAATTATAAATTTGGTGTCTGAACTTTTATGGTTTTTCTATTTGAGTGTCTGAACTATTTTTTTTTCTATTTGAGTGTCTGAACTTTGAAAAAACATATCAATCAGGTGTATCTGACCTATTTTAAGCTGTCTGTGTGCTTAGTCAGCTCAAACGAGGTTCACTTTTTTCCAGCTCACATGCCATTTTTTTCAACTCATCCCTATTTGAGTGTCTGAACTTTGGAAAAACATATCAATCAGATGTATCTAGCCTATTTTAAGCTAACCATGTGCTTAATCAGCCCAAACGAGATCTACTTTTTTCCAGCTCACATGTTATTTTTTTCAGCTCATCCCCCACTATTGTTCACTTAAAAAAGGGTAAAGATAGCTGGAAAAAAAATGGACTTCATTTGAGCTGACTAAGCACAACGTCAGCTAAAAATAGGCCAGATACACCTGATTGATATGTTTTTTCAAAGTTCAGACACTCAAATAGAAAAAAAAAATAGTTCAGACACTTAAATAGAAAAACCACAAAAATTTAGACACCAAATTTGTAATTTTTACATGAATCTATTTCATTTTAAATAAATTTATTTTTTTTATAAAAATTAACTCTAATGATCAAAGTCAGAACATTAAAAAAATAGTCTTGTCAAATATTTGTACTAAATTCACAAAATTAATTTTTAAATTTAAAATATTTTAGTCATAAAGAAAAATTATACTTCACATGCAGCCTAGTCAAAAAAAAGAAAAGAAATAAATAGATCCCTTATAAAATAAAATTAAATGCTTTTAATTATTTTTATTACTATTTTTGTGCTCATCATCCTATTGTACTTGAAAATTAATCTATTACAGTTATGAAATGAAGAAAATTTTGCATAATTTTTTATTTTAGGAAAAAAATAGGTATTTTTTTATCTGAACCACCGATATTTAAAACTTACTGAACTCTAACTAATCTATTCGACAACAAAAGTCTCCCTATAACTACTTTACTGCGGTTATATACACTAAAATTTGAATCCAAAATTTCACTTTTCAGCAGAAATAACTTTTTGCCAAACGGCTGTTGGTGAAAAAAAAAAGGGTGTTTTATAACCTGAGGAGGTAGCAAACATAGGTGATGTTGATGTGAAAGGGAAGCTAGAATTGGGTATAGGTCCTTTCAGTTCAGATCCTCAAAGACGTAAAAGAGGAAACAGAAAAGATAGATTTTAGTTCACGCTTTTCTTGGTTGCTATAGTTCACGCTTTTCTCATGCTCATCCGCCGGGTTTTAATTCATACGGATATTTTCTCCGTACCACGTCGGATGGCCTTGTTTTGTCAAAATTTGGGTTCCCACAGCTTTACTTTTCAATATTAAATTCCAAATTCGATTTTTTAAAAAAATTAACTAATTATTTTAGCCTCTGTTTTGTCAAAATTTGGGTTCTCACAGCTTTACTTTTCAATATTAAATTCCATATTCGATTTTTAAAAAATTAACTAATTATTTTAACCATCAAATATTGTTTTATTATTATATATTATTTTATATTTATATTTTATAAAAATAAAATAAGTAGAACCTATTTATGTTTTTTTTTTCAATAAATTTTAAAGAGCACAATAAAATTATAGTATTTGGCTTCCACTACTTTTAGAATTATGTGCATAATCAAAGACACGAATTTTAGTCTGAACTATTAGTATATAAAATCTATTAAGTTTTGATTCATTTGATTCGACGAATAGAATCAAAATGTGATTGAATTGTGCTTAAATCTGCAAATGTATTGATTGTGAATTGTAATATAAAAAGTGTCATTCCTACAAAAATTAAATATTGATTATTAACTTATTCTATTTATTTTTCTAGCTAGTAAATAAAATTAAATGGATGATTAATTAAAAGAAAAATTAATTATGTTATTAAAACAACTTAGCACTGAAAGGAAATTCGATTAATTCAAACTTATAACTTGGAGTTTGTTTCACTATTTTAAATCAATCATGAGCAACCTATTTTTCAGCTATTATAATCATAGATTTCAATTAAGAATAATTGTTAATGTTTGTTCCAGATTCAATTAATAATATTATGATTAAAATATAATCTACTCATGCGGTTAAAAGGTTACTAAAAATTCATCAAGTTCCTTAATAATCATTTCATCATTGAAGAAGCTCACCTACTTTTGTGGTTAAGTGATCTAAGTTTTATGAGTTTTAAACTAGTAAATTATCTAACTTCTATTAATTAATTTACCCATAAACATGCAATTAACCGGATTTAAATTAGAAAACAATAAAATAAATCATAACTCATAAAATTAACTAAAATCAATCATATAATAACTAAAAAATAGTGTCAATCACAACCTAGAGCTATCCAAATGCAAATCTTAAAAAAAAAGTTTAGCCGCACATAACTCTAATGTCACACATTAAAGATTACAAATATATAAATATTAAACAAGAAAATGAAGAAAAATAAGAAAAACTGATTATCAATGAATGATCCTTGATCTTGAACTCTTGTTTCTCAACTTGAAACTTCTTGTTTTTGCAGCCTCCAAGTGTTCTTCTAACTCTCTAAAATACTTATAATATCCCTTTTTTATAGGCTTTACATGATATAATTTTGAATCCTCCTGCATTCTCAATCAAAATTTAAGGAGGAAAATATTATTCATCCGACATGGCATGGCGGCATGCAATATGGTCATGTTGACATCCTTTAAATTTCAAAATCTTTATAGAAACGCACACGATTGTGCTTTAATACATGTCACAATTTCTCAAAATTTTCAAAATCAAATCATGAGTGGCATGAGTGACAACATGTCCGTGCTTCAAGGTGTGTTGCCAACTTTAAAAATCCTAAAGATAGACATGAGCACTGATACTTCCTTGTCATAGACTATGCTTGGATTTTGAATTTTAAATTAAAAATTTCTTAAATAATTTACCTACAAACATAGATAAAATAATTAAAAACTAAAAAAACTTCTAATTTAACTCAAAGTAAATCAAAAATACCAATTTCTAATTAAAACTTTAAACTAAAAATTATTTCTAACCAAATCTAATATTTTTAAGACAACCAAAATTAATCCTTTAAAATTCACATAAAATTCAATTAAAAATATATAAATAATTTTCATAAATTATATTCAAATTTGAAACAATCATAAGAGACTATATCAACTCATCCAACAGCCAATGATATTAAAGATACAATTTTAAATGAATTCTTATATTTTCTATAGAAACTGGTATAGGAAACAAAGCCCGTAAAGGAGCTCTCACCCAACTCATATGGACGAATAAATTCCTGCATTGGAGAGGGAAAAATAAAAAACAACTTGAGAGATGAAGACAAATCCATGACATATAAAATTAAACTCCTCAAATGTGAAGTGAAAACAACTGCTAGCAGATTGTAACCCACCTCAACACCTTAAAAAAGGTCGTGATTGAGTTGAAATAGCTTGATTTCATTTCTAGGTAAGACCAAGTCAATTCTTCAACCTCATTTGCAAACTAGTGGCATACAAGTTAAGTTTGATCGAGAAAGCTGATGTAGTCTTAAAGCAAAAAATCTTTGATTATTTGGTAGACCCAGTTAATAATTTTATTTAAAAAAAATTATGGCATGCGTTAAAAAATAAAAATAAAGTAGACTAAAAAATTAATTTTTTTTTAAGACTCGAGATGAAAATAAATTAATTTTAAATTAAATGATTTTAATTTTCTTAATTTATACCTAACAGCATCTCCAATAATACTTTTTATTTTAAAGAACATATTTTACACAATAAAGAGCATCTCAAAAAATTTTTAAATATAAAGAGTAAAAAAATTTGTACAACTCTAATAGACTCTTTATATTTTTAATTTTCATTTTGCTTTATCCAATAAATATTAATGTTTAATTTTTTTTCCTCATTTGTTTTTACAAGATTTCTCTCTATTTAATTAATTTTTTTCCCTCCATTTGATGAAAGAGAAAAATCTTTTCAATAAATAGATAAATATCAATTAATATTTTGCATAGGAATTGAAATATTTTAGAGTTGAGAGTGAAGTTTGACTCTATACATGTAAAGAGTCAAACCAATTATCTACTTTAAAATAAAAATATAGAGAGTGTATTGGAGACCATTTTTTTTATTTAACTCTTTAAAGTAGAGAATTTTACTCAAATAAAGAGTCTATTAGAGATGCTATAAGCAACCTTTTCAAAATTATTATTGCTTATATATATATATATATTTTTTGCCAGGGATGTGAGGGGATTAAACTTTCAATCTCTAAATGGAGTCGATCCAGTAACTGAACCGAGCCAATTCTAGACGAATAGCTCAACATTAGACGAATAACTCAGCATTTAAACACCTAAAAACACTATTTCTAAGATTTGTGGAAAAAGAGGTTAGAAGAAGGGGGAGATTGAACCCCAACCTCCAACCCACACCCCTAAACATTAGCCACCAAACCAAGTGCTCAAGGCTATTGCTTATATAATTTATATATTTATGAACTATATTATTTAAATGAATATACTTTAGTGATTTATGATGTAATTATTTTTTTTTTTTAGAGGATGTAATTAATTAATCAAGAACAATGGTTTGCTTCAAAAAAAAAAAAAAATTAAGAACAATGGTGAAAACGAGGAGAGGGGGGGTTGAGAGGGATGACTCAACTGTATCTGAAGACAAAGTACAGAACTTGCAAAACTGCAAGCATCCTTTTTCCCAGTAGGTTGGAGGTGGTAGCCGGCGCCGGGTTTCATTGTTCGGTCTCAATTAAACAAAACTAGGCTGACGGCTGATGCAAAAAAAAGCCAATGCGACCAACGGCCACCGCCATAAGACGACGCCTTAGCAGTTTATTTGTGGGTCCCTTGCTTCCACCCTTAAACGGCTTTTCCAATCTCCGATCATCTCCTTACTTCATCATTGCATCAAAATCAACAACAGAGCCAAAAAAAAAATAAAAAATGAAATTTTTTTAAATTATTGAAAATCTCTAAACCACTCACTTTCTCCGATTAAACCCTTTTCCACAGAACAAAAAGCAGCCCCATTGTTTTTGCCTTTTTCTTTTTCTTTTTGTTTTTGTTGAAAATGGAAAACGAGCCTTTTCTCGCCAACCAAACAAGACACCAACCCCAACCCCAAGTCCAATCCATTATTGAACGCCATGATCTCTCCTTCACCCTCTCTCCATCTCTATCTTCTCCAATCATCTTCTCTGAGATTCAAGAACACCCCCCAACTTCTACTTCACTCGGAGCTCCGACGACCCGCCGAAAGAAACCGAGTTCTCTCCAACGTTCTAAAACAGCTCCTGCTATGGTTGTCATGCGTAATTTGAAACCATTACCACCTCAAGATCCTAAACCAAAATCTGAATCCAGTTCTATTATCAGGCAAGCCATTTTCTTGCTATCTTTGTATCTGCTTCTCGGGGTGATTATCTATTCTTTTAACAGAGAAAACTTCTCTGGTATAGAGACGCACCCAGTCGTTGACGCTCTTTATTTTTGTATAGTAACTATGTGTACTATTGGTTATGGTGATATTGCTCCTTTGACACCGGCTACAAAAGTCTTTGCTTGTGTATTTGTATTGGTCGGTTTTGGATTCATTGATATATTGCTTAGTGGGGTGGTCAATTATGTTCTTGATTTGCAAGAAAGCATGATATTAGCTGGGATTCAAATGGGTACTAATAAAACTGATGAGGGATTTTCAGCTCGGAATTATATAGTTGATGTTGAAAAGGGTAGGATGAGAATTAGATTAAAGGTTGGCTTGGCACTTGGGGTTGTGGTTTTGTGTATCGGAGTTGGTGCTTTGGTTCTTTATTATTTGGAGGATTTGGGTTGGGTTGATTCGGTTTATTTGGCGGTTATGTCCGTTACAACTGTTGGTTATGGTGATAGGGCTTTTAAGACGCTGCCTGGAAGACTGTTTGCTGCTGTTTGGTTGTTGGTATCTACTCTGGCGGTTGCAAGGGCGTTTCTTTATTTGGCTGAGGCTAGGATTGATAAGAGGCATAGGAGTATTACAAAGTGGGTGTTGCATAGGGCTATTACTGTGGAGGACTGGCTTGCTGCTGATATAAATAACAGTGGTTTCATCAGGTGCGGTTCTATCTTAATCTCGGTAGCTCAATTTTTGTTGTTTAATTGTGGCCAAGTTATGCAGTTGGTTAATTTACAATTTGATGAGTAAATTATTGAATTCGTGATTTATTTGATATACTTTTTGTTGGTTCTTCTAGTTCAGTATGCCATGTTCTGCAAAAGTTGAATATGTAGGTAGAAATAACTGATTAAATTCAACATTAGATTCCTCTTTCCGATTCTGTCTCAGGATTGAGTAGACTAGCAGTAAATTGAGGTCTATGAGTGATAGGCTTATATACATGCGAGGAAAAATGGCCTTCTACTAGACTTGGAAACCTTGAAACATAGAGTTGCAAAGTGATTTTTCTGTTTTTAGGAGCAAGGATCCTTGCAACCTTATTCTTGCTAAAATTGTTAGACCCATTTGCAACTTTAATGCAGAGAACAACAATCCAACCCATTGCATGTATGTACTCTAGTATAAATCCATAATTTAGTAGTGGCTATAACACCAATATGTATACAACATGCTGAAATGGGAAGAAAGATGTTTCTGAAGTACCTATGAATCCATTAGTAATTTAATTACAAATATTACTCAATAAGCCAGTATTCGTAATCATGTTTCCTGGATAGGTGTTTTATGCTCAGGTATCTTGGTTTGAAAGATAAGATTCTTCACAAGCCATCTAATATGTTAAACATTTTGATTTTTCGGGTTTCTTATCCATCCTTATTGTGCACTGCTGTTGCATTTGAAAACTTTTGCTGTCTCCTAGACCTTCATGAGCAACATCATATAAAGTTTTGCTGTTCTAATTAAGCTATTTTGAACTTCAATTCATGTATGTTTGCTTAAATATTTTATACAGCAAATCAGAATATGTAATCTACAAGCTCAAAGAGATGGGGAAGATTGGGGAGAAAGATATAATGCAGATATGCAATCAATTCAGCAAGCTTGATCCCAACAACTTGGGAAAGATAACCCTCCCTGATCTCTTGGAGAACAATTTGTGACGATTAGGCAGGTATATTTTGTCTTTATTTTTCAACACGAGATAAAAGATACATGTTTATTCTTGAGGTAGGACAAAGAAAAGTAAGAACTTGAGAATCTTCATGAAAAACAACTGCAACCTTCAGCTGTTGCCCTTCTAGCAAAAGACGGCAGCACCATGCAACATGTTGCACAATTGTACAGAGATGGAGCTTTACTTCTTGGCGACAGAGCATGATCAGAGAAGAGAAAAATAATAGAAGGGAAGAAAACAGAAGGCGGTGTATGGTTAATATTATCTTTTTTTTTTACAACACCCACTTGCTCAAGAATTTTCCCCGCTATGATTGGGGTTTAAATTGTATGATAATGTGATTATACATTATAAAGTGATTTGGATACTCATTTGTAATCATGTTCTAGAACTGGACTGGTCCATTAATAGTCTGTTCATTGATTCAATCAGTGTATTGCAACTTACATTTAAGGTAACAATTACAAGCCAAATTGAAGTAGAAGACTCAATGCTCTGGTCATGAAAATGGTAACTGTCATTGCCAGCAATAGAACAGGGAATATTAATCCATACTATTTGGTGGGAGTGGAAGGAGACATGTTTATTTATTAGCTTATGTCAAGGCAAAAAGCCTGCTTGTCCTTCTCTATCAGCTCAAGACCACAATGAGCGTGCGGATTATGCTGGCAAGATGCTTGTCAACTGGCTGTTGATCCATTCAGAACAATTCAGGAAGAGGAAGATTTGTAACTTGATCGTTAATGGAATTTGCAATTGACTATTGATCCAATCAGAGCAAATCATGAAGAAGAAGATTTAAAGGACTTTGCTTTTTCTTTACCAAATAAGACACGATTGATGATACAACAACAATAATATAATAAAATACAACACCAATGCTATGATTGCAGTCTCGTAGGAGGCATTGTCAAGAAATGCCAACTAATGATATTGATAGGCTAAAGATCCAATATACCCCAAACAATAGAATAACATCACCTTCACCTTTTGAGCTGGGAGTAAGTTGACAAGTTTTTTTAGCTGGAAAACTTGTCACTTGGAGTAAGTAGACAAGTTTGCAACTGCTTAATCACGGCAAATTGCAACAGGAGCATATCCAATCCAACTCTCAAATGCAAAGATTGAAAATGAAAATAATATGGGCCGTAAAGAGCTCCATCAATCATCCTATGTTTACTATTCGTTTTTGGATGTAATAAAAGAGCAATAAAGAAATGCAACATGCCTTCTTTTAATCTTTATCATCACCCCCGTATTCGTGTTCCCCACTCATAGACCATTACAATATCTATATCTCACCTCAACTCAATTTGCATGGTTGCCTCACATCTTACTCATACTAAAGATTTTTCTTTTTGACATTTGTGCACTTCTCGATGATTAGATTTGCCCTTAAAAGATTTTTTTAAACCTAATTCTGCTCATACTTATCTTTTTTTTTAAAAAAAAAAAAAGGAAAAAAAATTAATTCCAGTGGTATTTACTAATTAAAAAAAAAAGAAAAACTAAAGTTTCTTCTATTATAGCTTTAAAAACTAAAATCAAAGCATTCAACAACAACATATATATAACGCCGAAAATTGAATAGTTTAATAACATAACTCATTTCAAAAAAGAGAGAATATATACGGCATATAGAATTTACATTTTGTGATGTAGATATTTATAATTCTATAAATAGAAAATGAATAAATTTTTTAAAAAATAAATTAAAAACATAAAAGAATTAATTTCTAGTATATGAAGCAATTATTAATTATAAGTTGATAACACCATAACCAGAAGAACCTCCCTCAGGTTTTTACCCATGTAATTTTTAATTTCCAAGCTACTATTCAGGTAATTCACTTATTACTAAATTATTTTTAACCACCATATTAATTGTCTATAACTTTATAAAAAAAAATCTGATTGCGGACAACAATCCAGATTCATGAACTAATTATTATTTTAAACGGGTCAACGAAATTCAACAGAATTTTAAGAAATCAAACTCATTTGAGTGGTTCTGTTTGTATTGATTAATTATTACTCAAGATAATTTCAACTTAATCTTAAATTTTGGAAAATTAAATTATTTTGATTTGAAAATATTTTTTTTTTGAAAAATTATATAATTTGATAAATAAATTTATAAATAAAATAAAATATTTGCTAGAATTTAAATAGTCAAATGATAATTTTTCTATAATATTAAAAGATTATAAATTTAATAAAAAATTTTATTTTAGGAATTTAAAATAAATAATATCTTTGTTGTCATGTATGAGAAATAAAAAGTAATAAAAAAAAACTTATGAATTTAGTTGGATATTTTTGAACCAAGCTACAATTAGTTGTTAATTAAATTAATTAATTAATATATAGGAGTCAACAAGGGCTATGCAATGGGGTGTGCTTTGCTTTCTATATAATCAACACCTAGTGCCAGTGCTACTTGTTTGTTCCGTTTTCAATTCAAGATTTCAGATTCCATTTGCTTAAATTAATGCATTAAAATGCAACCACTGGGGGACGGCTATATATATATTGATAGGATTCAGTGAAGTTGGTTGAAACCCACACCACGTAACGAGCCCTAGATGTGCTCTTCAAACCCTAGTATTCAATCTGCACTGCCTCAATCATTGAAACCAAAACACAAACTCACCATACCCACATAACTGGCCCTAGATGCACCCTTCAAAACCTAGTATTCAATCTGCATTGCTTCAATCATTGAAACCAAAACACTCATCAAATATAATAAACAATCATCTAGGGTAGGTTCTTAAACTAACAATCTTATCTGCTTGACGAAAATAAACATCAACTTCATTAAAATTCATTATGACATTATGCAAAATGGCCTTTCTATATATATTTATAGGGAAATGCTAAATGTTACTACTTGCATACATGTCACGATATTTATCATTTTATCCTTTTATATATATATATATATATATATATATTATAGGTTATGAATGTTTAAATTCTTGAGAAAATTTCATCCCATGTACCCTTTGACCAATTTTATTTCATTCATGGCATGAGGCTTTTATTTCTTTCACTTTTATTTTTACTGTTTTCATTTGTATCCTAAAAATGGTCCATTTTTTATATGTTGGAGTGAATATCGGCGTTCTCCGTGTTTTTACTTTTTCATCTGCTTCTTTCTTTTGATGAACGGATGCTTATACAATTCACCAGCCATCACCCAAGACAAACCACTCTCCTCTTTCTTATTTTTCCATCATCCTATGAGCTGGTCCTACTAGCTCCCCATCTCTTCCATGCATGGTATGGTAATGACAAATGTGGGACCCAACCGTCCAACCAAAATTAAACACTCCCATAGGCACAATACATACTCAGCCCCCTGAACTTTCAGTCAAAATCCCATTGGCCACTTAAACTTCTAAAATGATCTTATAGACATCTCAACTTGCAAAATGTGACCTTCTAAATACCTCAATTTGTAAAATTTGAGTCTTTTAAACACCTCCGTTTTTTTTCTCACGCTCCCTAGCCAAAAAATTTCCTTTACAATCCTTATAATTTTTGTAAATTACCATTTTGATCCTCTCACTTTTTAACATTATTTTATTATTTTAAGTATAATAATTATTAATATTATTAATTTATTTACACTTATATATCTTGATTATATTGAAATTAGAATGACAAGTATATTTTTAATAGTTAGATGTTTTAATTTAATTTTTTAATATTTAGATATTTTAATTTAATTTTTAATATTCAGATATTTTAATTTAAAACTTGTAAATAATATTTTTTAATTATTTATTTAAAATTTGAATGATTAGTACAATTAATTACCAAATTTAAGTCAAA
>CATIWK010193843.1:0-18318 GCA_949634005.1 Mallotus japonicus
AACATAAAGTCTAATTTATTTAGTGTGGTATGGTTAGTATAAATAAATTAATTAATATAAATATGTTAATATATATTCTGGATAAGTATTTTGATATCATTATATATGTATTATTTTTATGATATCAATAATTAGTATAAATATGGTAATTAATATAATATGTTAGTATAGCTAGTATCATTATTTTTAAAAGGGTGGGGATTTTTGCACTCCTTTTATTTTTTGAAATTTTAGATTACATAATTACCCTTAGTTTAGAATGTTTATTTTTTCATTAACTACTATTCTCAAACTATACTCTTTTTAATTTTTTTTATCTAATTATACTATTTAATGTTTTAAATTATAAAACTAATTGTGTCTGAGCTTACATTTTTTTTTACATTAAAAAATTTAGTATAATCAATTATTTTTTATAAGCACTCATTACCTTTCAATTTGTTTAGACAATTATAAAACTTGCAACAATTATAAAAAAAAATAACAATCTTTTTTCACTTTTTATAAACAATTTTTTAATTTTTACTTTTATGAACAATTTTTTAATATCATATACATATTATTTTATTTTTATTTTTCTTATCATAATTTTTTTAAAAGAACATAAAAATCAAATTAAATGATTAAAAACATATCTTATAAAAATTTAATGAAAATTCATCATATAAAAAATTGTTGAAATTTTAATTTTTAAGACAAGTGTTATAACATATTAATAATATAAAAGTAAGTGCTATATTTTTTTTATTAAATAGACTTTTTGTAGTATAGTTTAATTACAGTATTTGATGGCATATATTTGATCTAAAATACATGTAAATTGATTTTAGCTCTATTCATTAATTTTTTATATGATAAATTATTATTGAATTTTTATAATGATTTTTTAATCACGTAATTTGATTTTTAAATTATTTTTAAAAATAATGATAAAAATAAAAAATAAAAAATAAAATTATGTGGATATGATATTTAAAAAAAATTCATAAAAAATAAAATATATGTTATTTATTATAATTGGTGCAAATTTGACAATCAACATAAGTTACAAGTTAAAGAGTACTTATAAAAAAATAACTGACTATGTTATATTTTATTACCACAAAAAAGAAAAAACTCAATTACAAGTAATTTTAAAATGTTAAACATCAAACAACGAATTTGGAAGGAAAATGAAAAAAAGTAATAGTTTAGTAATTGTAATTAATAAAAGAATAAAAAGTTTCAATAGAGGATAGTTATGTAATTTATAATTTAAAAAAAGTAAAAATGGAGTGCAAAAATCTCCACCCATTGACATAATATAATTTTTTCGAATGTCTTCAACACATACAGTGTGTTATATAAGGAAAAATTCTTCTGATTTTGGATATAGTCAACAATCAAAATTAATTAAATATAAAATAATTAAAATATGTATCATTTATACAATTGTTAAGCATAATATTTTACATCATTGTAAGAATTATATGTACAATGACCATTCGATATGTGATATTTTACAATATTATAAATGTTATATTTGATAGTGTTAGATTTAGATGTATTTTATGATTACTTTATTTTTAATAAAATAAGTTTTTTGGAACAACTCAAAGGTTAAAAGGGAAGAGGGATCGGAATCATTACCTTAACCATTACTTTATTTATAATCATCATGAGATGATAAAAAAAATTACTCATATATTATAGTAATAAATATAAAATAAAAATAAATTATTTAAAAAATAAAATAACTTTCCAATTATCTTAGAGGTGCATTTTATGATTACTTTGATTTTTATAAAGTAAATTTTACTTTATTTATAATCATCATTAGATGATAGAATGATCATAAATACAAAATAAAAGTAAAATATTAAAAAAATAGAATAACCATAAAATATCCGATCGTAGATTTAAATGATGTTAAAAAAAAAAAAAATGGGGGTGGATTCCGTGTGGTCAGCGTGTTGGAGTAGAGGGCGAAGAATGTGGAATTGCCAGGAAATTTTACTGGTGGCAAACAGGTTAAAAGGAAAAGCCTGGGAAGGAAAGGAAAAAAAAAAAAAAGAAAGTGATAGTGGTCACATAAATAATGTGTGTGTGTTTCGTTTTTTCCAATTTGATGGCTATCAAATCGGTAATTATAAAGATGTCAAAGTGATAATAGTTCCAAAAAAAAAGAGTGATAATAGTTCCAAAAATTTTTTGTCAAGGTGATGAAGATAACAATAGGTTTAAAATACGTTTGAATGTAAAAGATTTAGATATTAATTTAAATTTAAATTTAAATTTTAATGAAATTTTTTATTTGAGAACTACATAAATTTATGTTTGTGGTTATTTGTTCTAGTGGTTAAAGTCCTGACACGAACACCTACAGGTTTCAAGTTCAAAATCTACGTCCCTTATTTGTGGTTCCCCCTCCCCACTATTTGTATACTTAAAAAAAAAAAAACTACATAAATTTATATATATGAGAATTTGAAATAAATTTATAATAAATTTAAAAGTTCATATAATAATAATTTAAAATAATATATAATTATATATTATTTGAAATCTAAAATTTTAAATCAAAACTTACATCCAAATACACTTTTAAAATTTTAATTTAAAATATACACTATTTACAATATAATAATACAATCCGAAAATTTTAATTATATTTTTTATTGCGGCCTCAAATTTGGTCTAATAACAATATGATGCTATTATGAGCATAAAGGAATGTTATAAATCTGAAACCTTACACCCCCTTCCTTAAATTATAATCTAACAAAAAAATTATATTTTTATTACATCTCCATCCTCGAGATAAATAAAAAATTGTATTTTTATTACAAAATTGACTGAACTTAAAATTTATAAATGGAAAAAAATAAAATAAAACACATCTACATCCTAACAAAAAGGAGAAGTGAGGAGGAGTTAACCAAATTAATTTTCTGACGACTTTTCTTTGTGTCCCAGTTTCATTTAACCAAATTAATTTTCTGACGACTTTGCTTTGTTTCCCAGTTTCATTTAATAGTGTGGTAAGTAAAGTAATTAAGCAAGGATGAAGGAATCCAGATTCCAGAAAAGACGTCAGTTGCAGGTACAATAATCGTCACGTGTTTTGTGGTGCATGACTTTTTCTTTCCTCTTGGCAGCGCAGCGGCTTCGTAGGAAAGCGGCTTGGTTTGTTGGCGGGACGTCGACATTTCAACAGTCTCTCCCTCCCCTCCCGCTACCCAGCCAGATCTACCGATGTATATCTCTCCTTTACATTTTAGATTCAGTGAATCTTGATACAAGAATTCTTTTTAAACCATCGGTAATGATCAACTCGAACTAATTCCATTCATCTCGGATTGTATTATACGATGAAGTAATTACTTATCTTAACTTTATGTTCAAAAGAAAAAAAAAATCATGGCATGAAGTGACATGTACTCATTGACCAAAAGCTGCAGCAATAAGCACGCCAAAAGTCCAATGTATGATCCAAGGGTGAAGCTTCAGCTGTACATGGTGTAGTAGTTTTAATGTATAATGAGCTTTCGTCCTTGACTATATTTATTTACTGCTTAGCTGCAATACAAACGACTGATGGGCAATAGATGGGCGAGCAATATCTCCGTCACATGCCCTGTACTAGTTTGAATTGTCAAATTGGAATTTTTTTTTTTTTTTTTTTTTTTTTTTGCTATAATTTGAGCACATATATCTTGAGTTTTATTGTTCAAATTGGACTTTTTTAATACCCTTTTCTTGACAAGTGGATATTTTTGTGATGAAGGGTTGAAAATGTGTTCTCAGAAAATGATCAGTTTGAACAGGCTGCATTCATTATTGCACTCTCATGAGTGCAACTAATACGGCCTTCAACTTGGCAAATGGGTTCCAACTGTTTGTGGACCTTCAGGATGCAAATTCATCCAAAAATGTACAATATCTCCAGATATTGTTGACAATGTGCACAAGGGTACCTACAAGTTATTATATATATGGTAAAAACATTAAAATCCAAGCTGCAGAATGTAAATTTTTTCACTATTTCTTACACGATTTATGAAATTATAAATATTCTACTAAATAATTATTTAAATTGTTTATATATAAAAAATTTTTGAGAAGAAGATGCTCTTTGACCAGTGAAAATGGCCAATAATAATTAATTGATGTGCATGTGATGACAATAACCAACGAATTGACCTTTTTGGCTTTCACAGAAAAGGAAGTGTTTCCTTAAATAAAATTAAAAAAAAATTATTTTCATGCCTACTGGTTTTGTTATAATTTTCTTGAGAAAACTCAATAAAAGAGGGTTACTATAAGCATATAACCCTCTTTCTACGGATGGAATATCCTTCTTTTTTACCAAAATTTTGATTGCAGAGTGCATTTTATAGTTTGTTGCTTAGTAACAACCGGCACCACAAATTACATAAGATTAATTTAATTAGTTGATGCAATTATGATAACATTTGAGTTTAAATAAAACAAAAATTAATTCAATAGATCAACGACTATTAGACTTGAATTATACATTTTAAAATATTCATAAAAAATTAATCATTAAACCACTTTTTCACTGATTTTTTTTAAATTTTTTTAGTATATAACATTCGTTACGTTTTCATATAAATAAATGATATTATGCAAACAATATATATGTATTTAAAAGACCAGAGTATATTCATTTATTTTTCTAATTTGCACAGTAATTCATTTTATTGTATAATAACATAATTAAGGATGATTGTCTTCTATCCCTTGTTTTGCTCATTGAAAACAGACGAGATGACTCGACAATATAATTCACTAAGGTGCTTTTCATTTAAAAAAAATGCATTATTGGATAAGATTTACTCTTAAACCATCCTTTGTTTTGTCTCAACTCTAGCTATAATTCACAGAGAGTTGATTTTAAAATACATGAATTATTGCAGATATAGGGTTTAGCAATGCAGCCAAAGAGAAATGGAGGTGGCCCTTTTGATGGATAAAATACACATCACGTTGACTTTTATCCCTTTTGCTTATTCCATGGCATCTAAGGTGTTTGAAGAGGATCTTTATTTTAATACAATCGTGACAATGCATGCATACAAGTTTGTGTGATTAATAATAATAAGGAAAATGCTGGATGCATCTGCGATATCGCAATCATCGTGCGAATAATAATAACCCATAACAAAGCAGAACTTACAACAGATGAAACATGAAGGAACAGTTCTTTGATTAATATATTTATCTTCTTTCAACAGAAGAAATTATCTGTAATAACTGGCTAGCTAGTACCCACCTTTTGTCTTTCTTGTCAATACCATAAGCACCAAAAACAAAGATAAAACACAGGTATCTTTCATATCATTTATGCAAACTAGACCTGATTGCCACTTAATAAGACTCTGCATTATTTTTTACATTGCTGAAGGTGGATATGCATTCTTGATGAGAGAATATTCTTGATTTGACAACAAAAAGAGCAAAAATTTTGCCAGTGTCTTGGTTGTCGTTTCACACCTTACCAACCCATAATGCTACAAGAAAAAAGTTTGATTTGCCATTTCAAGATCAAAGTTCGAGATTGATGACAGTAAATACGATAGTAAAATCAATACAAAATTTGGATTTCGTGAGTAGGTTGCTTACCATCTGTCCTTTTAGAAGTTGCTTCCATCCATGTAGAGTTAAAAGAAGGCGTGGATTTGAATCAGGACATGCAGCATATGGTCATCATAACACTTGTTTTGTGCTTGTAGTTAATGACAATATCTTAATAACAGTGAAGTAGGTTGCATGCATGATTAAGGATATGCTTTATAATATACAACTCCAAACTATATATAGATATAGGAATACACCGCCATAATTCTAAAAAAAAAAGGAATACACTGCCATAATGCTCTCTGTATCATGTTACTTTCAAAGTATATCAGCACCACAAAAGAGCATAAAACAAAAAGGAAAAACTAAAAATAGGTCTATACTACGTTTGAGGTTGAGGAGACATCAAAGTTCACAATTAATGAAGTCTACTGAAATCAGCGAGAAAACAAGCTACCTGAAAATGTTTGCATCTACAAAATAGATAAAGTCCTCATCAATTTAATTTAATTTTGCATTCACATTCCATAATTGTAAAATGACACTGCCAACTCAAAATTATCTGAACATTTCATTGATATTGCATACCTTCAGATTCTAATATAGAATTTTGAATACAGCTTTCCTCTTTAACTTTACAACACCTGCACATTGCTTGGGGGAGAAAATTTGATGTACTGAAGAGGAACTATTGTTACAAAATTGGCCTTTTGCCATACCCGGTGCTTTCTTAGCTAGGCAGAGCATCATTACTAGTGGTCGCATGTGACATATACAAACATTCCTGTCCCAAAAGATCCAACTAAGATTTTGCTAGAATCTGACATTTCTCTGAACTACCTTGTCGAATATTGGATTTTCTACCAGTTCTTTCGAAGAAGGCCGAAGAATTGGATCTGGATCTACCATGGTCTGATCAAATTATCAAACCATCAAATTAAACAATGCCTCCTCAGTTACAGAGAAGCACATTAGCAAAAAAGAAAAACATGCAGAGTACCTTAAGTAAGTTCTGAAATTGTAGTGAATGGCCAGGAAGAAGCGGTAGTTTTCCCTCCCTAAGGTTAAAAAATTGAGACCCTGATTGGGGCAGTGGTGACCCTCTTGTAAGCTCATAAATAGCAGCTCCCAAGGAAAAGATATCAACTTTGTCCAGATGATTGTAATTCTCATTTAAGATCTCTTGAGGCATATAACGTGCATCTCCCTCTTCAATTGGCAAGCTCTGATTAAGAAGAGTTGCACATCCGAAGTCACCAAGCTTATAAACTCCATTCTTGACATAGATATTATCAGGTTTCACATCCAGGTGAGCAATTCCTCGGTCATGGATAAACTGCAATGCCTTTGCAATCTGTAATAACTCCAATATCAAAAACTATTTCAAAATTATATACGGGAAGCTTGTAGTTAAACAATTTATTAGTTGTTTTTGTAAAAGATAGAAGCTAAGTTGAATTTTTTATCCTGTATAAAATTTGTATTTCAAAGAAGGGGAAAAGAATTCAATCGGGTCATAATAGCAATGTTACATTACTTCACAGTTCTCAAGAGTATACATGAATGAAAACAGCAATATGCATTTGTTCTCCCCTCCTTTTTCTTTGATGTATTACGTCCAATTATCAAGAACAGAACTAGAAATGACTTCCTTTTAGATGACACACAACACAAACTATGTAACGTTCTTAGTGGCTTAGTGCCAATGAACTGAATGAAAAAAAATTAATTCTACAAGTTATTGAAGAGCTGTGCTTCAAATCGAAATTGAACATTAGATATAGCAGTAAGACAATTGATTTGGGATATTGATTCACATCTATGCATAAAAAAGAGATGAAGATATTGACAGAAAATCTTATCTATCATATTCGTAACATCCTTTTACTTCAGATATATTTGCAACAGAAGTGCCATTTCTGCTCCTACATATGCCTATACTGTTATACATGAATATTCATGACAACATTTAAATTTTACAAGAAAAAAGCTCCACAAATGTTAACCTGATGTAAGACTTCCAAAACCTTTCCTTCAGTGAATGGTTTGGAAGACCTATTGATGGATAAGCTGCAATCACAGAGCTCCATCTGAATATAGAGTTGCTCATTTTCAAACCAAGAAGAGTAATATCCAACAACGTTTTCATGACATCCTATAGAGCAAGATCGTGAAACTGGTTAGGAGAAATGCCCTTAGCGTCAAATACATGAAGAAGAATAAGAAAAACATGTAAAAAATTTTACATACCTAAAGCTGCCAAAGACTGAACTTCCATCAAAGCTTTTCTCCTGAAAGATTCAAATAGTATTGCCTAAGCTAGTTTCTTGGACAATGAAAGTATCTCAAAAAGCATAAATATACTACCTCTCTGCATCTTGATGCAACTTTCTCGTGCTAAGTTTCACAGCATACATACAACCATCAATTCTCTTCAAAACTTTGAAGACACGGCTGAAGTTTCCAGCACCTATTTGCTATGAATGGAAGCAAAGTAAAACAATTTGCACAAGCACCAAAATGTGAAGATTCTTGAAAAGTTGAAATTTCTTAAATATGGATGTTTACCTCAATCTCATGAAAATCTGTATGATAGCGTGAAAGGCCATCCCCACCAACAACTGTGGAGAAAAAGCCTGTAGATTGGAGCATTATGTTATCAAAATAAATCTCTAAAAGCTTTCACCATTGCAACAAAATTTTTCTTTGAAAATTTAATTGTATCCTTACCAGCACATTTTGATCTTTGATTTCCAAAGGGATCTACTTCCACTTCTGAAGCATCCGTCAGATATGGATTCTTAATGCAAGGAGGAGGGATGACCCGGCAACGCAAAGCAACAGCAGATTGTGATACATAATTTTGACTTCTGTGAGTTCTAGACGCTGTTGTTTCCTCCATTTTTACTTCATCAGTATCAAAACTATCTTTCAGGATCTCCAAATTCCGTTGGTTAGATAAGGAAGGGCTGAGGGGATTGGATAAGATACCATCTGAAAACAATACATTTATTCCATAAAAAAACAACAGGAGAAAGAATTAGTGCCTGATCAAACATGTGACTATTCAAACTTAGAATAGAACTCAAGCTCAAGGCAACAACTAATACCTCGTCGAAGTTTTTTGGTTTTAACAGTGTTTAGTTTCTCAGGTGATTCAGGACATAATATATTTTCCTGAGACATTCAGAAGAAGAATTTCAATTTTATACTTAGCATAAATCAAACTACGAATAAAGTCCAAATGTTCATTCATTATCATCACCTTGTTGCAATCGAAGCTATTCAGTAAATTTTGATCCACTGGTGTTATATAATCTGGAGTGCTACATTCAAAATAAACAAATAAAGGAAGAAATCAGAATACAAATACAAATATTTACATATCACATCTTCAATTTCACTGATATTGCAGGGACATTCTCAGCACGAAAAAAGTGTGGTCATTCTTTTTTCTTAAGCACATCAAGAGTCATATAGCAGTGGTAGATGGCAAAAGAAATACAGTTGATTACAAAAACCATCAGAACTTAAGAAGTAGCATCAGAAAACACAGTAACGTTTGCATTTAGTTGTAAGCTACATCTGGAATTTGGATTGAGCATTTTAAATTGCCATTGCAAACCCATTATTAGCATAGAAGTCAATAAAATTGGAAATCCAACAGCAAAATTCCAAGCTGAAATTCTGTCCAATATCTTTAGCATCCAGATTAATCACATCAAATTCCCCAACCCAGTGACCAAACCTAACAGAATACCAACATCCATCATCAAAAACATCATAAAGCACATAAATTTACACCAAAAACAAACATAAACAACGAAATCATGCAGAAAACGAATGAAACGAGAGACACAGAGAGAAAGAATTACAAACCAGAAAAAATCCTGACTGAGAATGAAATCCCTGTCGTCAACAACATCGACATCACCAATGGCAGGGTTTTCAAATGAAGGCTGGAGCTGTGGATCAACAGCTTCAGATTCTATAAGGTTCTGGAAAACAAATGAATGATTGGAAGCAGATGATTGCTGCTGGTGCTGCTGAGAAACTTGCCCTAATTGAACCTGCAAATGCCTTGCTAATGTACCCTTCATTTCACTCCTCTCTTTCCTTTTCCTGTTGCTTCTCTTTAGGGTTTTTCTCTTCATCAATTCACCACCACACTGCTTCTCTCTCTCTCTCTCTCTCTGTTCCTTCTGCCTTCTCTGATAATTAATTAATGTTATGTTAAGAAAAAAAAAATTAAAGTTTCTATTTTTAATTATTTTTAACAATTCAAACTTTCGCGCGCTTTCTTGTCAAATCTTCCTTGGGAAGAATCAGAAGAAAGAACAACCACTGTGCACCTCACATCAACACCCAATCCTGATCGTAGAGATCAAACAATCTTCCCATCGTCAGATCAACGGTCCGATTAGCTGATACGCATATAAGCTTATTGGCATAGCGTTACATGTAAGCCTTTTCTCTTCTTTCTTTCTTTCTTTCTAAAGTGGGCGACAAAAAGGCGCGCTTTTTCAGAATCTTTTCTAGTTTTTGGTGCCTTTTTCCAATGGACAAAAGCCTATAATTGGGTCGGAGGCCCAAGCCCAAATAAAAGATGATGGCTTCTTCTTCTGTTGTGCTATACTGGTTCGGAGGCTTCCTACGGTTGCTGCTCAGGGAGACCGAAATGTGGCGGCAAAATAATTTCGCGGTGAGTTCTCTTCCTCAACGTCTCGTTTCAGTCATTTTTTTTTACTTATTCTTGTGATGAATAATGCGTTCTAAGCTTTTACTGGTTACTGGATTTTGTTCATTTTCATTGTGCAGAGGAATTTCGATTCTGATCAGAGCATTTCTGGTAATTTTTTTTCCTGCTATTTGAATTGGCAAAGTTACGTTAGGGTTTGTTTGATTTTTTTTTTTTTGTTGTTGATTGACAGATGAGGAGGAGTCAAATGACGATTTGGTAGAAAATAGTTTCTCGTTGAATTCAAATACAGAGAAAGCGGTTGGTGCTGTTAGTGCTTCTCTTGCTGTTTCTGTGTTCAATTTGAATTCTGAGTTTTCTTTTTCTTACTATTCTTTTTGTATATTTATAGCAAGGATTGCTGCTTCAGTCACGACTAGAGATACTTAGAGGTATCGATACGTTGCTATGCAGTTTTTTTTTTTTTTCAAGTCATCAGTAAGACTTCTTACAGATGAGTTCCGTGTCAGGCACAGAAGACGTGAGTGTCGGGAGGAAAGCTGGCAGTTTTTAACACATTGAGCAATATGATAAGTATACTCACTGTTCTTGTTTATGTTGCTCTCATCAGAATGAATTGCGTTGCTTTGTTGAAGATGAAGTTGAAATGCCTGATTTCCCTAATGATGGTGGATTAAACTTGACTGAAAGGAAGGAATCTACATCTCATCCTAATGAGGAAATCATCTCTGATGTTGATCAGGTCTATGGATTTTCATTTGTGTTAGGGCTAAAGCATTTAATTTGTATATGGACATTAGCCTGTCCTGTATAGTTTACCACTTTTTATCGAGGTTATCCAGTATAAAGTTTGACACGTGAGTTTTTATGATGTATGCTTGAACAGGACGACTGTGCATTCTCAAATTCCATCGACCTTGGAGCTACAGAGCTACTAAAAGATAACAATTTCAATAGTTTTGAAAGTGAAAAGCGAGATTTAGCATGCACATGGTCCATGATAAGTAAAGAAGCCGACCATTTGAATGACAATGCATCACGTTCAGTTTCTGCCTTTTCTAAAATCAACAAAACTTGTAAAGGTAGCGTCTGAGTTGATAACTTAGGTGATGCCCTTGCCAAGTATCTCTCTTTTAGAAGTTTTAACTGTAGATGCATAATGCAGAAATGTCAGAACTACTTTTTTCTTCCTTTTTTTTCCCCATTTCAGTTGTGATGTGAGACAAACCATGATCCTGAGTAGATATAGATTGTAAAACATAAAACTCAGGAACAAAGATGAACAACACAATACTGATGGGACATTTCAAAACCTAATTTACAGTAAAACCTCTATTTACTCAGTCTGGTTTCTCTCACTTATTAAAAAAAAAAAATCCTTATGAAAATAGCTCAAGTCCAGAACCAGTTCATTCAGCTTCTGTGGTTTTCGTTTGCTGAGATAGGTAATCGTTAACTTTTTTGTTTGTATGTCCGGTATACCTGTACATGGGATAAAAAAGGAAATCTATTAGTTGTTTGACTAAAATTGATGTGGTGAAGCTGCATAATTTAGTTAATTTTCTGGCAGTCAAGGTGCTTAATTTCTTCAACTTTAAATACCTCTATGGATCATAGGTGTCAGAGTCAAAGTCAAACCCAAATTTTCTCTCCATTGCAAGATGTGTAAGGATGGACTTCCTCAACATTCTAGTTCTACAGATGAAAATGTTACGTCATCTAGTATTCATGGCGCACCTGAACAAGTAGAACCAAATGAGGATGGAACTGGAGATAATTCAAATTTTGACTTTCTTGAGGGTTTTCATGGAGAAAATGGTAACCACTTGAAAATTTTGCCTGCTGAGGTGGAAGCTCTTGGGAATGGGCTCATTAAACATTCAATGGCTGAGCTCGTATCTGATCTTCAGGATAAGAATGTTGTGCTAAGAGGAAATTGCAAAATGGTTGGTTTTCTTCCATCAGCTACACCTTTTTCAAAGATTTTATAAAACTTGTTTGATCAGCTTTTACTGCAGTCTAGAAGAACGAGAGGTAAAAGGGCACAGTTCATGCTGAGGAAAGGTACATCGCCATTGGGAGAGAGAATTATTGACGATGAAGAGCACCCTTTTCTGGTAGTTTCTGGTTCATCTGGTGATGACGAGGTATTTCTTGGCTCTAATTGCTTTATAGTCCTTGTTACTTAGCTTCAGTTGCTTTCTAACTGTTTGTTCTTCTTTTTACAATCATGTATTGCTTTTACACATTTGTAATTCCCAGGTCAATCATCAAAGCCTAATTTTTGCAAACCCAGTGATGAAGAAGCAGACTATGGCAGATCAGTTTCAAGAAGCTTTAGCTGCTACTTCTTTCAGCAATGGAGAGGACCATGTCATCTCTGCTAAATTTTCGGGGTAAGTAATAGAATTATATTTCTTCTGTAATTGATATGCTGCTGCTGATATTTTATGTGAAACTTGAACAATAGTTCTTAGTGCTGTCCAATTCTGCAGTATTGGATTGTTCGGAAAGTTGCAGCAGGTCATGCAGAGTGAAAAAGAGAGGGATGCTGATTTTCTGAACAGGATAAAGATGGGACCTGGTCATAATGGTAAAGCATTTTAGTTTTGTATTACATTTGTTCTTAAATAATCAAGAGAACATAAATAGGCTTGCTGCCTCTGCTTTTTTTATCTACTTTTCAAGTTTGGCACATGTTTGATACAGATGAATCACATTCTCTTGTTGTAAAGATCCTTTCAAGACACATGGATGCAAAACTGATAGTTTGCCGCTGCTTGTTTGGCAAGGATATAGAGGTTTTGCTCAAAACTCAAACAAGTTTAACATGTAGTTTGTAAAATCTTGCTATCGCAGTCCTTCCTTGTTACTATTTGAGGCATAGAAACTAATAAAGCACACAACTAGATTTCTGTTATTAATTTAATATTAATTTTAAATCATTTTGATTTAACTTTTAATTTTAAATGATACAATTATTGTCACATTAGGTTACATGTCACATAATATGATATGAAGCAGATTTTTTAAATTGTAGCTGAGCATTGTGACTGATTACCGTAATATTCACTCTGATCTTGGAGCCTCTATTTCTACTTATTGTCAAAGAATACAACTTATAGTTACTGTTTCCTGTACTGAATGATAACTTGATAAATTTGCTTCCAGTTGCTGAACCCCAATGAGGTGCACTGCTTGGCATTTGTGTATAAGTTGCTAAAGGTTCATGTCTGCAGGAGTTCCCATTACCGGATAGCTGCCGAACATGGGTTGATAGAGGAAAGGAAAAAACAGTTATATTTAGTCCAAAAGTTTGCAGTGATGTTGACCTCGAAGTTGGGAACTTCATTTGTATTCACTCACCATGGTATGTAGGCATCCTAAAGCATAATATTCTTCCAAATCAAATTAGAAAAGAACTATTATCTATGGAGATTTTCTGCGTTACTATTTTAGATGAATGTTCTAGAAACTCTACTGCACAGTTGCGGAGTTGAATCCATTTACTTGTTTGTATCGTTCAATTAGATGATCTATAACATTCCAAATCAACAAAGACTGATGGTAGACTTCTGTCAACAGGAAGGAGGTTCAAATGGTGGGCAAAGATGAGAGCATTATCTTATCTACGTACTTCTCCCATATTTAATGTGACCATATCCTGGGCTAATTCGTCAGGAGATCAACACTTTCGCTGCAGTCATTGGATAAAATCATCTGTATAGCAGAGATTTATACAGATTTATACTCTTACTTCCATCTTTAGTCTCAATTCTATTTCATCGAATGGATGATGAGAGACACAAATGCATGGGTATTACTAGCAGCCTTCTGAACCTCGATCTTTTTAGTTCATGGTTCTAATGAATAGTATAGCAAAGCAAGTTGAATCCACTAATGACTAATCAAGAGGAAAATTGTTTGAATGCCTTTCACTAGAGTGTTTGTTCTCTATGTATTAATGTTATGGAAAATTTATAAGATTTTGTTCAAGTTCAGAAAAAAGTCCATGGCTGTGTCTCATCCGGCCTCAATTTTAGGATTGTATATTGAGATCTGTGGTGTCCCAGTTGAATGAGTCAGGTGTAACGCAAATCATCAGAGTTACAATTATATTATAAATTCTTATAATACAGGTATGAGTACACAAAACTAATAAATGATTGTAATTAAATAAAAATAATTTTAATAATTTTAATTTTATTTGTACCAATATAAATATTTGTATCATAGCGAAAGCCTTTACAATGTAGTTATGTTCATAATCTCTTTCCCCTAACTTTTCAATGAAGATCAAATTATCCCTTTTATTATCTTTTGGGCCAATTTAGTCACTAAACTATCTAATAAATGTCAAATTAACCCAAATAATTACACTTACCCTTTTTTTTTTGCCAAGTGAACAGAAGATCCTCTACATATTTAGAAAAATCTCTCTAATGTTTTACTTATTTAACAAATTAGTCCCTATTATACTAAAAAATTTTAAAAATTAAAATTTTTAAATTATATTTAAAACTCAAATATGTCTATACCATATAAAATTTAATAAATTAATAATATATTATATAAATATATAAATTTAATTATGCATAAAATATATATTATTAATACATTCATGCATTATATTTAATTTTTAAATTATAATAACACTCAAATTTATATACATTTGAAAAAATAAATGTATAATTTAATATGTGTATAAATTGTTAGCCTTTAAAATTTTTCCTTTTAAAGTAATAAAAAAACATAATAATAAACTAAGATTAAATTAAGATTGAACTATTTTTTCATCATAGTTAATTGTAAGAATTAATTTATTAAGTGTATATATATATATATATATTAAGTGTTAAGTATAATTTAAAAAATAAAATTAATATAGATATAAATGAAAATTTATATATTTTAAAAATTTTAATTTTTTCGTTAAAAATATTTTTTACTCAAATAAGGACTAATTTGTTAAATAAGTAAAACTTTAAGGAGGTGTCTATAAATGTTTAGAGAGTCTTTTGCTTGTCAAACAATAGTTTAATGATTAAATTCATCCAAAATGTTTGATCTTCGTCAAAAAAAAAAAAAATTGTGGGGGAAAATTGACCTTTATTTCCCTTTAAAATATTGTTTAAAAGATGCATAACATCATGGTATACAGCATATTAAGTTAATTTTTTTGAGCTAATCTTTCAATAATTGGATATTAATGCCTCCAACCCAATGTGAGTTCTGCATCTTGAATGATTCCTTTCTTACATGGTGACGCCCTGAATTTTTAAAATCATTTGTTTTCATCAACGGCATGATATTTGTTTATTTGCAAGAGGCTTTACTATATTGCTTGTGGCAGCTGGCACCGAGAAGTCACTCATTGGGTGTTAACAACAAACAAAAAGTCAAGCAGAAGAAATCACACATCAAGCAAGAAAGGTACATTATGAGTACGTTCAATTCAATTAGATATTCAGAAAATTCATGGGCATTTGAAAGAAATTATATGCAACCTTTTGGATGTAAGGATTTGATTTTGGATCAATTCTTTAAAAACTTACTTAGATGATGATTCAAAATTTAATATTTCAAATTGAATGTTTATATCCAAATACAAGTCCAATTTATTTGAATTCTTGCTATTTCAAACAGGGCTTAATTATACATGTACAAATGACATTCAATCTTTAATTCTTTCTCGCCTAAATCAAGGAGAATAGGGATGCGCCAAAACCGAAAGAGGTATTTTCTTGTAGATAAGAAAGTTCCATCTCTCGCTCATGTCCAGGTCTTCTCCCTTTGCCCCATGAGGCAATTCCCAATCAAACCAATTCAACAAGTTGGCCATTATATATTCGATTTCTGCATATGCAAATGTCATTCCAGGGCATGCCCTTCTTCCAAAACCGAAAGTAAATGATAGCTGCTTGAGTTCTCTATCATCTGAAATGTTCAGAAATCTCTCCGGAAGAAACTCCTGTGGCCTATCCCACAAACTGGAGTCCCTTTGAATTGCCCATGTATTAATCAATACTCTTGTTTTTGCTGGTATGTCATAGCCTTGAAGCTTTACACTTTTTGTCGTCTGTCTGCCCATCATTGCTGAAGAATGAAGCCTCATATTCTCTTTGACAACACATCTAAAGTATTCCATCTCCTCAATATGGGCCTCAGTTATATATGATTTCTTTCCTACCACTCTTCTTATCTCTTCTTGAGCTTTCTTCATGATTCTTGGATTTTTTATCAGCTCTGCCATCAACCATTCTGATATTACTGCTATATTATCTGTTCCCGCAATAAACATGTCCTGTAATAAACAATCAAGTCCATTTTAGCACAAACATATACATCAATACCATAGAGGAAAAGAAGGAGAGGAATTGGGGAGTAGAGGCAGACCATTAGAATTGATTTAAGATTGTCTCTCGAGAGATCAAATGCAAGCCCCTGCTTTTGGAGATACAGAAGAATATCCACCAAGTCCTTCTTATCTTCAGCTTTTTCATCATCATTCATTAAGGCCTGACGATCTTTGATCAATCGATCAAAGAAATCATTTAATTCTTTTGAGGTCGTTCTGAATTTTCCCATCAAGCCTGTTAGATGATCAATCCATCCCAAGAATGGGAAAAAATCATTAAAGCAGACAGCTGATAGAAGTTGGGTAACTCTCGTTGCCAATTCCCCGAAACTCTTGTACTTGCCGTCTTCACTTTCATATAAGCAACCGAAAGCTGATCTTGATAATATATTATGTGCAATGTTCACAAGCATGTCATTGACATTAATTGCAGCACCGTTCATGCTTGAAAGGCGTATCTTCTCAAGAATCTTTGCGACTTCTTCTTCCCTTATGAAATGAAATTCTTGGACCTTTTTTTGACTCAATAGTTGAAGAACACACTGCTTCTTTGCTTCTCTCCAGTGGTCAGACTGGGAGCCAAATGCCATGTCAAGACTTCCATTATATATAATATCTATACCTGTAGAAGAAGGCCTGTCTGCAAAGACAATATCATGATTTTTTGTAATCTCTTTAACCATTTCCATTGTTGAAACCACAAGAGTTGGTGCATGACCCGTGTGCAGAAGCATTAGAGGGCCATACTTCTCTGAAAGTGTCTTGAGAGATTGATGAGGGAGTTTTCCTAGCTGATGAAGGTTTCCAATTATGGGTAGTTTTGGTGGAGATGGGGGTGGATTGAGTTTGCTGCTGCCGCTTCTTCTTCTTGTGTTGAACAGAAGCAGAAGAGACAAGAGGATAAGAATACAAAAGAGGAAGGGATTGAGCAGAGCTGTTTTCTCTGCTACTTGCCACAGTTCTTGGAGAAAAGCCAGAGGACCCATTTCTCCTTTAGCAAACTGAGTTTAGGTACCGAGTTCTTCAAGAAGTGCATCAGCTCACCAACAAACAAAATTATTTGTTTTGTTTGTATCCATTGCTAAAAGGTGCTAAATGTGAGAAAGAATCTGCATAAAAGACATAGGATAAGGTTATGCACAAATAATTAATTAGAAAGAGGGAGATCATCTTCAGCCAAATTGCTATTTTATTATATTTATTTTACTAAAAATACTAACAGTCTACGTCTTAATTGAAATTTTAATGCTCAATTGTACCATCCTGTCTTGTTTACAATGCGACTTCTTGAAATTGTAGAGTTATTTCTATTCAAAATATACTTATAAGATTTTTTAAATAAATTTTGTCATCCATTAATTTCGTATTTGGCACCCGTCTTTTCTCTGATGGCAAGTTTTTCTGTGTCTTGTCACTGGTGATAAGTTTTTCTTTTTTTCTCATTCTTTGATCTTTTGAAATTCGACTTAAGAGATAATTGTCTTTTTCAAAAGCTTATGGAAACAGTATATGCGGATAAGGGTATCGATTGATGTAAACAAGCCCCTCAAAAAGCAAGATGAAGATAAAGAAGACAGGAGGAGAATGGCCTTGGCTCAGCTTCAAGTATGAGCGGTTTCTAAACTTTTGTTTCATTTGTGGCAAAATTGGCAATACAGAAAAGTTCTGTGAAAAGCTTGAC
>CATIWK010193867.1:0-11671 GCA_949634005.1 Mallotus japonicus
CATGTCTTTAACAAAAAATGATACATCCTTCCTCTTAGGATCAACATAGCTTTTTGTTTACTAAAAGTTATTTTCAATCTCTGTTGGATGATAGGGATCTTCTCGGATGTCACTTGCACTAATTCTGAGCATGTTAGTTACCTCTCTCTAATTTCTCAACACAGAGGTGATCTACACTTCCTTTCATGCAACGCTTTATATGTAGCCATTCCAATACTTGCATAATAACTGTTGTTATATGCAAATTCAATCAAAGGCAAGTGCAAATCCCATTGACCACCAAAGTCTATCACACACATTCTCAGCATATCTTCTAATGTCTAAATGGTTCTTTCTAACTGACCTTTCGTTTGAGGATGAAATGCAGTACTGAAGTCAAGTCTCGTACCTAAATCCTTATGTAACTCTTGCCAAAAGATTAAAGTAAAAGTAGCTTCTCTATCAGACACTATACTTTCTGGTACCCCATGGAGGTAAACAATTCGATTAATGTATAACCTTGCTAACCTATGAGTAGAGTATGTCTTATTAATTGGAAAAAAGTGAGCTGACTTGGTTAGCCTATCAATTATCATCCAAATAGCATCATAACCTCCAGTTGTACGAGGTAATCGAGTCACGAAATCCATAGTAATCATATCCCACTTCCATTATGGGATAGGCAAATATTGCAATAATCTCGAGGGCCTCTGATGTTCTAATTTCACCTGCTGACAAGTGAGACATTTGGATATAAACTCAACAATGTCTCTTTTCATCCCATTCCACCAATATGTATCCTTTAAATTATGATATATTTTGGTAGAACCTAGATGAACACTATAAGCAGAATAGTGAGCTTTTTCCATAATCTCCTTTCTCAGCTCATCTACATCTAGCGCACACAACCTAGTGCCCAAACGCAAATGCCCTTATTGTCAATTACAAATTCTCAGGATTGACCTTGCTGAACTTTTGACAGTATCTTTTATAATTATGGATCCCTTCTTTGAGCTACCTTAACTTTATCTAAGTACATTGATCATACTCTGAATTGAGCCAATAAACGTGTATTGGTTACCTTCCATTGTAACCCTTAATTAAACAATTCATGTAATTCTTTGATAATTGACCTCCTCTCCTAGCTAATATGAGCAAGGCTTCCTACTGACTTCCTGTTCAAAGCTTCAGCCACCACATTGGCGTTGCCCGGATGGTACAAAATAGAGGAATCATAGTCTTTCAAGAGTTCTATCCATCTCCTCTGCCTCAAGTTCAAATCTCTTTGTTGAAAAATATACTCTAATCTTTTGTGGTTAGTGTATATTTCACAAGTTACACCATACAAGTAATGCTTCAAATCTTCAGTGCAAACACCACTGCTGTCATTTCTAGATCATGAGTAGGATAATTTTTCTCGTGCTTCTTTAATTGTCGTAAAGCATAATCAACTACTCTCCCATTTTGCATCAATACACACCCCAGTCTTACTCGGGAAGCATCACAATACATTGTATACCATTTTTTTCCCGAAGGTAAAGTCAGCACTAGAGCTTATGTCAACATGTCCTTGAGCAATTGAAAATGCTCCTCACATTTGTCTATCCACACAGACTTAGCATTTTTCTAGGTCAACCTTATTAAAGGTGCAACTATCTTAGAGAAATCCTTTATAAATCTCCAATAGTAGCCAACTAAACCCAGAAAAATCCTTATTTCAGTAATTGTTGTGGGCCTTGACCATTCTGTAATGGCTTTAATCATTTTGGCGTCCACTTGTATACCATATTTGGATACAAAATGGCCTAAGAATGCCACTTAATCTAACCAAAACTCACATTTTAAGAATTTGGCATACGATTTGTGCTCTCTCAAAGTCTGGAGAACCATTCTCAAATGCATAGCATGTTCTTCCTCACTCTTTGAATACACCAAGATATCATTAATAAACACTATCACAAATCGATCTAAGAATGGCCTAAACACCCAATTCATGAAGTTCATTGAAGCTGCTGGAGCATTAGCCAATCCAAAGGACATCACCAATAATTTATAATGGCCATATCTTGTCCAAAACGCAATCTTGGGTATATCTCCAGTTCTAATTCTCAATTGATGATACCCTGACCTTAAGTTAATCTTGAAAAAATACTGAGCTCCTTGAAGCTGATCAAACAAGTCATCAATCCTTGGGAGAGGATACTTGTTCTTATTAGTGACTTTGTTCAACTGTCTATAGTCGATATAAAGTGGAAGATTACCATCTTTCTTTTTTATAAATAACATCAATGCATAGGAGTGTGCAAACCTTTTGATTTGACCGAACCGAAAACTGAATCGACCCTATTCGATTCGGTTCGGTTTACAAGAGTAGACTTTTTGAATTTTTTGAACCGAATCGAACTGAATTTCTGGTTCGGTTCGATTTTCTACTAAAAAAATTCGGTTAACTGAATTAACCTAATTGACCGAATTTTAATGATTTTTTTATTTTTTTAATTTTTAAATATTATAATAATGTAATAAAAAATTTTTAAAAATTGATATTTTTGAAAAATTTTGATTGGTTAGGTTAGATTCTGTTCGGTTTTGGTCTGATTTAATTCGATTTAGTTCGGTTTTACTGTTGGTTTGGTTTGGTTTTAATTTTGGTAAATTCGGTTCGGTCAGAAAATGCCCCAAAACCGACCGAACCGACCGAATGCACACCCCTATCGGTGCACCCTAAGGAGATGTGCTGGGTCTGATAAAATCCTTATCAAGCAACTCCTGCAGCTGCTCTTTAAGCTCCTTTAACTCTGCAGGCGCTATTCTATAAGGTGGCATAGAGATAGGATCTGTACTAGGTACAATATTAATACAGAATTCTATCTCTCTACCTGGTGGCAATCCTGGTAGCTCTTCAGGAAAAAATATCCAAAAATTTGCTTACAACTAGTACATTCTCATCTACCCCTTTATCCGCCTTTGTATCTCTGACTACAGCCAAATAGCTTCAACACACCCTTTTTCTAATCATATCTATAACTGTGATTACAGAAATGATATTCTGAGGCATTACACTCTTGTCACCTCTGAATCAAAATTCCACATCATTTAGGATTTTGAAAATCATTTCTTTTTCTCGATAGTCTAATGTAGCATAATGTCGAGCTAAACAATCCATTCCCAAAATCACTTCAAAGTTAATTACATCCAAAAGGACGAAATCCGCAAACAACTCTTTAATTCTTAGCTTGGATGCCAATATATGTTGAACCCAATCCTGTAACATACAGTTCTACTACTCTTCCCTCATCTTACATCATGTCTATAGCATGATGGGATAGCTTGAAGAACTAACGAGTCTATTCATATACTGATCGCTATCCTCTTGCTATATACATCAGCTGCCATCTGTAATTATCCCTTATTAAAGGTGAATAAAAGTATCTCAGAAATCACTCTTTAAACTCCAACCATGTTATGATAATCATATCATATATGATTGGATCAACTACATAAATCGGTCTTAAACTGCGGCTTGAACTGATAGCTCTACAATCATCCTCTAATTTCTCTGTTGTAGCATCTATTATACTAGGGGCATGGCTTGATTAAATGCCACTAGTCCTTAATTACACCTTGTTATACCAGCTACAAAGGTTGCAGGATCTATATCTGGAGTAACTATTTCTGCTAGCTACTACTATCCTTGTCTCTGAGTAGTTACCGCTCTAGGTCTACCACTTATTCTAGCTGGTAGGACCGAGGGAGAAGCTTCATCGTGAAATGACTGCCCATCATCATTACATGCTGCCTTTGTAGCATGAGCAGCGCGCACTCATCTCATTCAGAGAAGACAAAAAAATCAACAAGGTTTAAGACATAATAAGAATACTAACACATATGTGTAATTCTATAAACAATGATGACAACAAGTGACAATTATCAACCTAATCATCGCAGTAGTTTTAAAAAAATTGACAGACACTAATAACCAAAAGAACAAGCATTGAACCATTTCTCTGATACCAACTATGTCACGACCTGAACCCCAAGGGCACGTGACTGACACTAGGGAATGAGAAAGCAATAAGCTTTCAAACCCGTAGTAAGCCTAAGGAATTTATTACAAAAATAAAATTAACTTTAAAATTCTAAGAAAAATCAGACAGAGTTTCCCCTGTACTGGGACAAAACCAACACCTATAAAAGTGCAAACACGCTCCAAATATATATATATATATATCTCAGATCACCAACACAACTCCAATATTCCAATCCTCAATACAACACAAATATAGTAACAACAACATCAAATATTCAAATATACTCGGTGTATAGAATACTAAATCTTTTACACATGAATAATTATAACATTAATTTAACCTACATAATACCACCGGTGAAGAATGAGTCCGGCGTAGAGGAGGTGAACTAACTGAAGGCTCCCAGATTCCTAGAAAAATAATTGAGAGGATTCATACCTCACTGAGTAAGCTAATATAGAGAAATATATATTAGTTTGAAAACCTTCTTTTATTTAAACATTTATTACAAATATTTATTATAAATTTTATTTAAAGAAAATCATTAATATATCAAATAAATTAAATTATATATATCCAAATATAAATCTTTTAAAAAGGTGGATATATATAAAATAAACCAAATATTCATTTGGTAACAACTTAAAACATAACTTCCAAATATCATTTACTTAAACAAATATATAATGAAAGATAAAATAATAAAATAATATCAGTAGATAACTTTAGTGGAAATTAGTGGTAGAACCCTAAACCGCAATTCTAAAAAAAACTATTCGGTTCACTTATTTATCCAATGACCGCCGGTTCTCGAGAGCTAAGCTTCCACTGAGCTACCATCCGTAGTCAGTCTCTTATTCCAATATTTACTGGCGGTTCCTGAGAGCTAAGATTCAACCGAGCCATCGGTCCCAGTAATATTTACCCATAATCCATACATATTGCCCGAGAGCTAAGCATCAACCGAGCTTCGCAATTTATTTTCTCAATAAGGGCCCTAATCTAAAATCATTACCTGTGTGCACACGGTCCTGATGACACCTATCAGGTAGCCCGTTCTACCAGTCTTTTCCAAAAATTATTTATCATATGTAAAAGCATAATAAATTCTCGGAAAAATCAATACTGGAAATAAAATATTTTTATTTTAGTATCCACCATATCAATAACATTATTGATCTTATTAACAAGAATTATGGCAAAATAACATCAATAATAATAATCAAATATAAAATCAACATCTTTAATATATCAAATCAACAATATGGATATTGCAAATATTAAGAATATAAATTCTTTAATCAAACATACTCTTTAAATATAATTAACCAACCTATATTTTATACGCAAATCAACCTATATTTTATACGCAAATCTAACACACATTTCAATAGATTAACTTACAGGTGGAGCGAGTAGGCTGACGTGTCCTTGTCTGCCTATTACCCGATGCCTCCGCTCCGGTATGCTCTAAAAATATTCGCCAAATATTCTACGGATGTAGATCGGACACGTGGTCGGTACCTATAGACTCTTGACATCGAGAGGAACGCAATGGAAGCAACCTCGTTGCCTGAAACCTGCTGGAATAGTACAGAATTGACAAAAGAAGGCCAACTGTTCTTCAAATTTTTGAGCATTTTCTGGACCTTTTTTTCATGAAACAAAAGCTAGGGGTACGTAACAGAGGATGAGACGAGTCTATAGTTTGAATTTGAGGTCGATTGGAGGTCGTTTGGGGGTTGAACATAGGAAAATGAAAATATGGATATCAAAGAGGTAATTTGCCACCCCAAAACTCCATTTCCCGCTGCTGCACTTATTCTTCCTTCACGCATACCAAAATCTCCCTTTAATCTTTAGTATTTTGGAGTAAATATAATGTAAACATTTGAATATAGGTTGTTAAATGTTACTTGCTATTCTCTCCATACAATTTGGTAATTGATGATTACTATTCATAAATAAAAATTTTAAATAATATAGAGTATACCTATAGCTAATCGATCAGATAGTCACATATAGTTACTTTATTCAAATTTTATTTTATTATTCTACCATTCTAGGAGAGGATAATAATAAGAAGTTCTACCTTGTCTAATTGGTATGTCCTATAGTGGTTGTTGAAAGTAACAACATTATTGGGAATATCAGTGGGGTGGGGTGTCATATTTATTTGGTATCAGAGCTTAGGTTACAGAGCCTAGGTTTAATGAATTATGTAGAAACTAAGAAATATTAAAATTTGATGGATAATGGTTGATGAATTGAAATTTTGGTGGCAAATATTATTGAAGTATTTTGATCTTAAATTTCAAGAGAATGGTAAGTATTAGAGGGGGAAAAATTGGCTGCTAAAGTAAAGGTAGAGGTAAAAGATTAAGGTACTCAAAGGAATAGAGTTATTAGTGTCGCTAGGACAGAGAGCTCTATAAAGGATTGAGTACAATCGAACAAATCACTTTCATTGTGTTGGGTGTGCGACCAAAGTCCCACATTAGCTAGAAGTGGGGAGGATCATGGGTATATAAGGATGGATAAATATCTCCATTGGTATGAGGCCTTTTGGGGTAAAGCCCAAGAGCAAATCCATGAGGGTTTAGGCACAAAGTGGACAATATCATACCAATGTAGAGATATGTGGTGTCTATGGTTCAACAAGTGGTAGCAAAGCCATGCCTCGAAGGTAGCCATGGTTGATGAATTCTTGGAATGCCGAACAAAGGTGGTGGGCCCTAGTTAGATCATGATGTGATTTGTGGATGAGCTCTATTGGATAGGCGGTGTGCTTCGGATGCTTCATGGACGTGTCTTGACCTAACACGGTAAAGAGGAGTTGACCTAGATAAAGCCAAACTCTCGGTAGTGCTCTCCGGATGCTTCATGGACTTGTCCTGATCCCAATACGGTGAAGTGGAGAGGAATCCTAGTTGGTAGAGAGTGGATGGATAGATGATCATTTGAGAGGAGGCTCGGTGGTCCTTTGTTAGAGGGGAGGATTGTTGGGTGTGCGACCAAAGTCCCACATTGGCTAGAAGTGGGGAGGATCATGGGTATATAAGGATGGACAAATATCTCCATTGGTATGAGGCCTTTTAGAGTAAAGCCCAATAGCAAATCCATAAGGGTTTAGGCCCAAAGTGGGCAATATCATACCAATTGGAGATATGTGGTGCCTATTGTTCAACACATTGTCATCCTTTGTTTGTAATAAGCAGAATGAATGGTAAGATGTTTGAACAAGTAGGCAAGTGTGGTAGCTCAAAGTATTTGGCATCCATGCTGAATATCCAAAATATTCTGAGTAGCACGTGAAATTCTCGACCTCTATTTTTTTTTTGGACGAAAATAACTACTATCATTAATTAATAAGCAAAGAGTACAGGATATCATCTTGCAAGATAGCTTTTAGCTCATCCGGAAATTACATAAACTGTTCCTATCTGTATATCGAAAGTCATGCTTAGTTAGCCAATCTACCGCTGTGTTTTCTTTTCTGCTAACATGGTTTATGGTGACTCTTACATCTCCTATCTCACCCTTGATCTGTTGAATCTCTTCTACAATGGCATCTATCTTCCAAAGGACTTCTTCTAACTTGCTTGCTATCGCCTGAACTGCAATTTGGGTGTTAGATTCGATAGTTACATTACTCAGACCTTTGCACTTCACAAATCTGATTGCATTTCTTATTATTGTCATTTCTGCCACCAACGGGGAAAAACATTTAATTGTGCTTGCTGCCACATGAAGAACCTCTCCTCTATAATTCCTGCATAAATAGGCTACTCTCCCTTCTTTCTTAGTTCTATCATAAGCAGCGTCACAATTTATTTTTAGTTCCTGGTGGATTCCATCTTTTTTCACCTATGTCTGGATTAAAGCCTTGCTCTATCCTTATTCCCAGAATTTGAGTCCATTCTCTCCAACTCTTCTCTGCTCTAGTAATAATATCTTTGGGATTCTCCTTTGTACCTTCGAACTGCACCTTGTTTCTGTGTTTCCACAACTGCCAGCATATGATAGCAGCAAGCTCTAGCCTTCTATCCTCCTTATCTTGTTTGAACATCATTATTGCCTCTTGCCACCAAGCACCAAAAGAGTTAAATCCCCTCTCCGAAGGTCTGTAATTAAAAACTGAGCCAAACCAGGTTTTTTTAGCTAGCGGGCAAAGGAACATTAAATGTTCTAGGTTCTCCTCTTCTATTTTACAAGCCGCACAAGTAGCTTCCAATCTGCATCCTCTTAGAGTTAAATTCTTATTTGTTGCAACTGAATTTTTAATACACCTCCAGATGAAGAATTTGATCTTCTCTGGAGTTCTCATTGTCCAAACAGACTGCCAAACTCTAGAGTCTGGGTGAGAGGAAGTTATTGGCAAAAGTCTTTCATTTGTATTGGTATCTAAGCTTTTCAGAAGGTTATACCCTGATTTCACCGTGTACCTACCTCTCTTGTCAAAATTCCAAACCAGACGGTCATTTCCCTGCTGCCTGTGACCAAAATTTATTCAATTGCATCTATCTCGCTCTGGCTGAAGAGTTGCCTAAGTCTGGTGCTGTTCCACCTATTTTGTAACGGCTCCATCAAGTCCCTTATAAGGTGAATTCTATTTCACCTAGGAGCAACAAAGCTTATCTTGAACTCTTTAATTCCCGGGATCCACTTATCGTTGCATATACTGATCTGGTTGCCAGACACCACGTTCCACCTACACCCTTCTTTCAATACATCTCTTCCTTGCAGTAGGCTTGTCCAGATACACGAAGGATTGGCTCCTTTCTTCGTTTCTAATAAGGTGCTATGAGGGAAATATAGGCTCTTTAGAAGCTTTGAACTTTGTGAGTGCGGGTTTGTCACCATTCTCCAACACTGTTTTGCTAATAGAGCCTTGTTGAAAAGTATCATCTCTCTGAAACCCAGGCCTCCATCTTTCTTATTCTTGGTGAGGTTTTTCCATGCTATCCAGTGTATTTTCCTCTTTGTTTCATCTTGGGACCACCAAAATCTATTGATCAATCTCTCAATTCCTCTAGAGATTATTTTCGGAATTAAGAGGAGTGTTAGAACTGAAGTAGATACCAGATTTTTTGAAATTAATTTTTTGTCCTGATTTGCAGTAGTCATCGAGAACTCGCTTGAAGTTAACTGCTTCAGTGGTCTCAGCTTTACCAAATAAGATTGTATCGTCTGCAAATTGAACATGTGCTATTGGCATCTTCCGGTGATTTTGTAGCCTGATATCTTCTTCTCTTCGGTTCCCTTTGCTACCATCCTTCGGGACCCGGAGCTTTCAGGCTGCCCATTTTGAATACGGATTCCCGTACTTCCCTTTCTGAGATCTCCTCTAATAGCAATCTGTTCATGGGTTCTGTCACTGAGTTAGTTATTACAGACAACACATGCTATGCTACCGTATTCTGCTCTGCTTTGTACAGATCCTTGAAGAAACCTACTATCTCAGTTTTGATTCCCTCTCTACTTGTGATCCATTCCCCTTGTTCATTCCTTAGTCGAATGATTCGGTTTCGCGATCTCCTTTGAATCGTAGACATGTGGAAAAACCGAGTGTTCTTGTTACCTTCCTTTAACCAGTCCTGCCTTGCCCGCTAAGCCCAGTACAATTCTTCTTCACCCCATAGATCATTTAGCTTTAATTTTAACCTAGCAATTTCTTTCTTTGTTGATTCATTATAGTCGCCTTCTTGTAGCCCATTGATTCTAGATTTCACTTCTTCGATCTTTCTTTTAGCATTCCCAAACCTGACCTTACTCCATGCTTCCAGTTTCTCTGAGACATCCTTTAATTTTTGGGAAATCTCCTTCCGGTATTCTGCGTGTTTGTCCCTTTCCCACACTTGTCTTACAATCTTCTTGCAGTCCTCATCTTTGTTCCATTTGGCCTCATATTTATATCCCTTCTTCATTCTCGTATGCTTCCACGATAACCTTATTACCAGTGGTCTATGATCTGATGCACCATAGCTCTCCATCTGCTCCATCATATCAGTTAATAAGCTTCCTTGAGTCCAGTTAAATCGAGCTCCCCCTGATTTATCATTTGGATTGCTGTACATGTTGAAATCACCCGCTAATAACCACGGTCCCTTTCTTCCCAAAGTCGCCTCCTTGAGCTCTGTTATCACTCTCAAGCGATCCTTCCTTTCCGGTGCACCGTAAAATCCTGTAAAAAACCATGGATGGATGTCGTTCACTCTCAAATTTATAAAGTTTTTGCTTATGTTTTTGATTTGAATGTCTCAGTCACTGTTCCACCACATTGAAAGACCTCCAGCGAGCCCTGTTGGTTCCACATTCACGCCATTGCTGTACCCGTTTCTCCTCCTTAGCTCTTCCATTCTCTGTTTGTCAATCTTCGTCTCCATCAAGAATACCAGATCTGGTTTTTATTTCAGGACCAAATCTCTTAAATATCTTGCTGTTGTCTTATTTCCGATTCCCTGGCAGTTCCAGGTAAGAATACTCATCTCCTCAGAGATGGACTGTGTGTTTACTATCAACTGAGTTTGCACTCAGACTATTAAATCTACTCGAACACTAATTTGAGAGAAATTGGGGATTTGAGAGATTACTCAGAGATTTAGACTCTTCGACCTCTTTTGCTAATAGAATAGGTTAATTTAGTGAATCCTTTAATGCCACCTGCCATGCAACTTAACACTATGATGTTAGTACAAACAGTAGCAAATATGTTTATTAAAGAGGATAGATATTGGAACCTAGATATGAGAAGAAGTACGGGCATATGAATCCTATGACATGTTAAACCTTAATCAACCCGACAAGTGGGTAAAGATTGTGGAAAAAGGCCTTTAAAACATTACAGGTTAGTAATGAGGAAAGGATGACTAATGTGTATGATTGATATTTAATAAGATTAAAGATTGGCTAATTAGTTTCAAAGCCGGTATGGTGGAGCCCTGATGTGGCAAGTTTATGCATATGAATTTAATATAGAATATTTAGTAAGGGTAGCATCATACATCACCATGGAGTAAGAGTCAATGACAGTAAAAGAATATGAAGGTAAATTTGAGAATTTATATTGATATGTGAAGGAAGTTTACTCCACAAAGGAGAAAAGTTTTAAAAGAGTTTGTTGGAACATTATTTTTATGGGAATAGGAGATTGTGAATTACAGTGGAATGTCATTACCTTGGCTATTTGTGGGTTTAAAAAAAAAAATTCCTAGTTATAGGTGAATTGTCTTAAAATTGTTACAAGTGACTTAAAAGGAGTTTGAAAGATAATAATTAACAAAGATCAATAAAAGGAAGAAAGTTGTCATGTATATTGCTCTCATAATTATTATTGTTAAGAATTTATATAGGTAAATTTGAATTCTTTACTAAGTATAGTTAAATATCGATAAGGCACATCACAGTGTAAAAGAAGTGTCAACTATTGGAACCTAGTGTGTTAGCAGGACTATAAGACCACGATATGTGTAAAGTTCATAAAATACACGGAATATGTATATAGAGAAGTAGGTAGTGGCACTAATAAACATGTGGAAAGGAGAATCTTAAGTATTATTGATGTAATGGTGATCAATAATAAGTGCAAAAATGCACCATAATGATCCTAGGAGCAAGAAACAAACAATATTAATACATCTTTGAGTATTAAATGTGCTTAA